>PVLC010012043.1:0-45402 GCA_004027655.1 Graphiurus murinus | reverse complement strand
GAAATCCTAACCTTCGAGGATAGACTCCCACCTGCTGTAGGATATGACCCAAATACATATAAATAATTAAGTTTTGTAACTCTAAAAAAAATTTTTGCAAAAAGTCAAAAGTTTGTAACACTAGGTTATCAGTCTGAGCTGCTAATAAAATATCACCCATATAATGAATAATTTTAACAAATGGGAACCTTTCTCTGACCGGCTTGATAGCTTTTGATATCTAATTTTGACATAAGGTAGGGCTATTGGCCATGCCTTGAGGGAGACAGACCCATCGATACCTGTCATATGGTTTTTACTGCAATGACCCTAGGGAAAATATCCTAACCCTCTTTTATCTGCATTAGCCCTAGCTAATGGTTGAGGAACCTGAACGGGCTGTGGGTCCCCTCTCAATTTCGGTCCCATTCCTTTTCCTGGGACATACCCTTGTTTATTCATAACTTGAAGGGGAACATAAGTGGTGACAGCAGCCCCCATGGCTGTTAGAATGTCATGTCCCCACAAATACCGGTAAGCCTTCTACTACAAATGGTCGAACAAGTCCCCATTTTCCAGAGGAATCTTCCCATGCTAAAATTTTTTAACTTTGAGGGAGGGTACTAACTCCTCCTATTTCAGTAAGTGAATCTGAAGTGGTAATAGGCCATCCCCGGGGCCAAAACCTTTAAGCAATTACAGAAACAGCTGCTCCAATGTCTAAAATACCTTGAAAAGTTTTGCCCTCAATTTTTAAATCTAACTCAGGTCTTTTACATCAATGCTGTCCAAAATGCTGCTTTGCCTGTAGATCCAAAACTGCCTTTTCTTTTATCGAACAAAATTTCATTAGAAGTATTTAATTTAGGTGGCAAAATTAGTTGAGCTACTCTTTCCCCATGAGGGATGATAGCAATTTCTGACTGGCAACTGACTACAATTTTTATTTCCGTGATGAAATCAGAATCCACTATTCCGGGAATCACTTGTACCCCTTTTCAGGGTAACATTGCCTCTCCCCAAGATTAAGCCTATGGTTTCAGGGGGTAGCGGGCCATAGACCCCCGTCCCAATGGCTTGGGGTCCCATAGCAGAGGTTAAAATTGCTCTGGAGGAGGCACAAAGGTCCAATCTTATACTCCCTGGGGTTGCTCTGTATATTGGGTAGACTGATAATCGTGTCCCTGGGGGATAAATCTGACCCCCTGGTGGGATGGAGTCTGGGCCCCATAGGTCGGTTTGATCGGGGCCCGGGGCGGGCTCCTCAATCCGTTTCCCTGATGGATGATAGGCAACCCTTCAATTGTAACTTTTGATCTGCATTTATTAGCCCAATGTATCCCTTTTTTACACTTTGGACATACTCCTGGGGAAGGCTGGTTATTTAACTCAGGGCAATGTTTTTTAAAGTAGCCCTCTTTACTACATAGAAAATATCTTTTTGATCTTTAGGAAAAACCGAGGCCTTCCTTGAGAGCAGCCACCATAATGCTGCCTATAATAGTATTAGAGTCCACATCTTTGCAAATTTTAATATATTTATTAAGGGATTTACCCCTATGAGGTCTTAGTGCCTCTTTTTACCATTTATTAGCATTTTCATAGGCAAGTTGCCCTATCAAAGGCATAGCCTCATCTATACTAGGAAAGAGTCCCTCAGCCAACTCCATTAGTCTGGCCACAAAGTCTGCAAGTCCCTCAGAGGGTCCTTGAACCACCCCAGTAAGCAGCTCCCCAGCACCTTCACCACGCAAATAGGACTAAGCCCTCCTTGCTGTAGCAGCCATCCGAGCATATACTCCAGGGCCATAATTAACCCGTGCTGGTAAGCTATCCCATTGACCCTCTCCTGTCAGCATGTCTACACCTCTCTGGGGTTGTCCAGCATGAGCATTTATCCTTGCTGTTTTAATTGCTCGTTCCTGAAATTCTGACCTCCAAAGTATATAATCTCCTCCAGACAGAATAGCCCTTGTCAACATTTTCCAATCCATAGGTGCTAAATTTTGAGTATCATACTGTTGCAAAAGGGCAAGAACAAACGGAGAATGAGGCCCATAGGCAGAGACTGCATCTTTAACATTTTAATCTCTTTAGTGGATATCAAAACATACTACCTTTGCCGATTGCTATCCTCAATTACAGGGAAAGCCACAGACCTGAACTGCACTCCTATGGGGTTTTCTACTTCCTTAGGCTCCCAGGATCTCCATTTACAACATAATTGTTTACCAGAAGAGCCTGTTTTGTGCCTGGATGGTGCCTATGGTCAGGCCAGACTGTCATCTAATTGTTTTCTTATCCTTTTGGCACTTTTACTGAATTTGTTAGTAGTCTCTATTTGTAATTGTAATTTATTAATTTACTGAATGATACTCCTTTTCCTCCCATTTCAATTCTTCTATATCACTACCTCCTGCAGAGTTGCTTTAACTTCTCTTAATTCTTTTCTAGTTTTTTGACCAGTGCCTTTTAGGCAATCATTTACTAATCTCCATATGGAAAATCCCCAAATTGGAAAATTAGCAGAGTCCTGTTTCCTTAGAGCTGCCTCTAAATCTTTCTTCACTTGGTTCCAATCTCTCGGGGTAAGAGATCCTCCTTATGGAAACCAAGGGCTATATTCTTCCACCGGATTTACAAGATTTCTTATAGTACCGGCTCTAAGCTCACTGTCCTGGTGCTTTAAAAGAACAGTCAAATCCTGGGTTAACTTCCCTTTCGAAGTCCCCTTAACACTTAATCCTGGGTTACCTTCCTTTTCCCAGTCCCCTTAACACTTAATCCTGGGTTACCTTCCTTTTCCCAGTTCCCTTAACACTTAATCCTGGGTTACCTTCCTTTTCCCAGTTCCCTTAACACTTAATCCTGGGTTACCTTACCCATAATGATCACTGGTATCGCGCTTACCAGTTCCCCAATTCACTCCCATTCGAGTGGCTTCTCAGTCTCTGAAGGTCCTGCAATCTCGGTGGGACCTCCATTTGGAGCAGGCCAGCTGCTGCCTCAGTTTCCTCATTCTGCAGTCCGCACTGGAAGCTTAAACAGAAAAGACAGACAGACACACACACCTTGCAAGGGGAACAAATGTTCAACTTTATTGAGCAACCTTTGTGACATAAATACTGAGGGCTGACCTTGAGTACCCTCACAGACCCCAAAATCCAGATGGCGCAGCATCAGTCAGGTTTTGGAGAAGCATTTGTTATTCACATCTTATCTAAATGGGGGAAAACAAAGGCATGGGCATGGGTCAAGAACCTAGCCTCAGGGTGGGGCAACAGGCACTCCCGGGAACTGGCTGAATTTTAATTGCCCAAAGTAGCTATCTAGCTCCTCATGTCTTTTTGCTTTTTATATAAATCTTTTTGCTCCCCACAATTTCTTATATAGGTACTCATTTCTATAAATTTTCCTCTTAACACTACCTTCAAAGTGTTCCATAGATTTTGGTATTAGTGTTTCTATTTTCATTTACTTCTAGGAATCTTTTTCATTCTTCCCTTCTGATCCATTCCTCATACAAGAGCATATCATTCAATCTTCATATATTTTGTAATTTCTTTTGGTCTCTCTGTTGTTGATTTCTACTTTCATGTCATTGTGGTCTGAAAAGATGCAGGGAATTATGTTACAACTTTTGACTCTGCTGGTGTTTTCTTTGTGGCCGAGAATGTGGTCTATTTTGGAGAATGTTCCATGGGAAGCTGAGAAGAATGCGTATTCAACTGTTGCTGGTTGAAATATTCTGTATATGTTTATTAGGTCCATTTGGTTTATGGTGTTCTTTATGTCTGAGGAGTCCTCACTTATCTTTTGTCTGGAAGATCAATCTAGTGGCATAAGTGGTGTGTTGAAGTCTCGCAATATTATTGGATTGGGGTCTATTAAAGACCTAATGTCCCAGAGAGTTTGTTTCACAAATGTGGGTGCACCCACATTTGGGGCATAAATGTTTACTACCATTATATTTTCTGGCTAGATTGTACCTTTTATTCAAAAGAAGTGTCCTGTTTGTTTCTTCTGTTGAGTTTTAGCTTAAAGTCTATTTTGTCAGATATGAGTGATATTATCCCTGCCTATTTTGGGTCTCCATTTGCATGGTATATTTTTTATATCCTTTAACCTTTAGTATATGGATATCTTTTGCTGTAAGGTGAATTTCTTGTAAGCAGCATATAGTTGGATTATGATTTTTATTATTATTGGTACATTGTAATCATAGGTACAAGCAGGTAAATGCATACCTGCACACATCTCTCATTTAACCATTCCACAATTCTTTCCCCATTCCCTTCCTCTCCCTCTTTTTCAAGTTCAGTTTAGTAATCGACTTTAATATGTTTGTGAAAGTACATCATGTGCATTAAGGCATTACCCCCTCCCCCATCATCTTCAGTTAAGTCATCTTCTTTGCTCATCTACAGTTTCTCCTTATCTAGGGTCCCTCTTATGCACCATTTTCTCCTTAGCATCTGTATATTAGGAAGAGCATATAACTTTTTACTTTTTGTGACTGAGTAATCTCACTTAACATAATGTTTTCTAGTTCCATCCATTTCCCTGCAAATGACATGATTTTGTTCTTCTTTATGGCTGAGTAAGATTCCATTGTGTACATATCCCATAGTTTTGTAATCCATTCATCTGTTGATGGACATATTGGCTGCTTCCATAGTTTGGCAATTGTGAATTGTGTGGCTATAAACATAGGTTATTGGTCAGATAATTTGGTTTCCATTCTTTTGGGTAGATACTCAGAAGTGGTATTGCTGGGTCATATGGTAGGTTCATTCCCATTCATCTGAGGATCCTCCATACTGCTTTCCAAAGTGGTCGCACTAATCTGCAATCCCACCAACAATGTATCAGGGTTCCCACTTCTCCACACCTCGCCAGCATTTGTTGTTTTGTGTTTTGGATGATTGCCATTCTTCATTCTTTTTTTTTTTTTATTAATTGGTGCATTGTAATCATACATCTTTGTTAGGCACAAGCTGGTAAAGACATACATGCATACATTTCTCATTTAACCCCTTCCCCAATTCCCACCCTACTCCCTCCTTAAGTTCAGTGACTGAATTTGATTTTTTTTTTTTTTTTGCGGTACTGGGGATTGAACTCAGGGGCATTCTACCTCCGAGCTATACCCCCAGCCCTATTTTTTTTATTCTTTTATTTTGAAACCAAGTCTCACTAAGTTGCGGAGTACCTCACTAGGTAGCTGAGGCTGGCCACGAACCCAGATCCTCCAGTGTCAGTCTCCCGAATGCTGGTATTTCACTTTGTGAAAGTCCATCATGTGCATTAGGGTGTCCCCCATCCATCACCTTCAGTTAAGTCAACTTCTTTGCTTATCTAGGGTTTCTCTTTTTTCATCTGGAGTCCTTCTTATGCCACATTTTCTCCCTAGCATCCTCATATTAGGGAGAACATATGCTTTTTTACTCTTTGTGACTGACTAATCTCACTTAACATAATGTTTTCCAGTTGCATCCATTTCCCTGCAAAGAACATGATTTTGTTCTTCTTCATGGCTGAGTAAAATTCCATTGTGTACATCCCATAGTTTTGTAATCCATTCATCTGTTGATGGACATCTTGGCTGTTTCCATAGTTTGGCAATTGTGAATTGTGCAGCTATAAACACAGATACACATGTGTTTATCTGACAGTTTGGTTTCCATTCTTTTGGGTGGATACCCAGAAGTGGTAGTGCTGGATCATATGGTAAGTTCATTTTTTTTTTTACTGAAATAATTCATGCATTGTAAGCATACATCTTTGTTAGGTACAAATTGATAACAACATATTTGCACACATTTCTCCTTTTACCCCTTCTCCAATTCCCACCCCGCTCCCTTGCCCTCCCTCCCTCTCAGGTTCAGTTCAGTGACTGACCTTGATATACTTGTGTAAGTGCATCATGTGCCTTAGGATGCCCCCCAGTCCATCCCCTTTGGTTAAATACACTTCTTTGCTTATCAAGGGTCGCTCCTTTTTCATCTGGAGACCCTCTTAAGCCCTATCTTCTCCCTAACATCTGCATATTAGGGAGAACATATGCTTCTTTACTCTTTATCACTGGCTAATCTCACTTAACATAATGTTTTCCAGTTGCATCCATTTCCCTGAATAGAACATGATTTTGTTCTTCTTTATGGCTGAGTAAAATTCCATTGTGTACATATCCCATAGTTTTGTAATCCATTCATCTGTCGATGGACATCTTAGCTGCTTCCGTAGTTTGGCTATTGTGAATTGTGGAGCTGTAAACATAGATACACATACATTGGTCTAATAGTTTGGTTTCCATTCTTTTGGGTATATACCCAGTAGTGGTATTGCAGGGTCATATGGTAGGTTCATTCCCATTCATCCGAGGGTCCTCCATATTGTTTTCCAAAGTGGTTGCACTAATTTGCAATCCCACCAACAATGTATTAGAGTTCCCACTTCTCCACACCCTCGCCAGCAGGTATTGTTTTTTTGTGTTTTTTATGATTGTCATTCTGATTGGAGTTAGGTGAAATCTCAGGGTAGTTTTTATTTGCATCTCCCTGATTACCAATGATGTGGAGCATTTCCTCATACATTTATTGGCCATTTGTATTTCTTCTTTTGTGAAGTGTCTATTTAGATCCTTTGCCCATTTTTTGATTGGGTTATTTGCTTTCTTAGCTGTGATTTTCTTGAGTTCTTTGTATATTCTACATATTAGACCTCTATCTGAAGAGTAACTGGCAAAAATCTTAACCCACTCTGTAGGCTCTCTGTTGAGGTTCTTGATAGTTTCCTTTGCTGCACAGGAGCTCTTTAGTTTAATGCAATCCCATGTATTGATCTTCCTTTGAGTTGCTTGTGCTTTTGGAGTCTTGTTGAGAAAGTTTTTACCTGTGCCTATGTGTTCAAGTGTTGGGCCTATGTCCTCTTCAAGTAGCTGCAAGGTCTCTGGCCTAATTTCAGGTCTTTAATTCACCTTGAGTTGACTCTTGTGCAGGGTGAGAAAGTGGGGTTTATTTCCATTTTCCTGCATATGGTTAACCAGTTTTGCCAACACCATTTGTTAAAGAGGCTATCTTTTTTACAGTGTATATTTTTAGCTCCTTTGTAAAAAATCAGTTGACTGTAAGCACATGGGTCTCTTTCTGAGTCTTCTATTCTGCTCCATTGGTCTATGTGTCTGTTTTTGTGCCAATACCATGCTCTTTTTATTACTGTGTCTTTGTAGTAGAGTTTGAAGTCAGGTATTGTGATACCTCCTGCATGGTTTTTATTGCTAAGAACTACTTTGGCTATCCTGGGCTTTTTGTTGTTCCAAACAAATTTAAGGACTGATTTTTCTATGTCTGTGAGGAGCGACCTTGGTAATTTCAAGGGTATTGCATTGAATTTTTAGATCAGTTTTGGGAGGATGGCCATTTTGATGATATTTATTCTGCCTATCCAAGAGCATGGTAGATCCTTCCATCTAAGGTCTCATTGATTTCTTTCTTCACCTTTTTATAGTTTTCCTTATAGAGGTCTTTTACCTCTTTGGTTAGGTTTATCCCTAAGTATTTTACTTTTCAGGGTTCTATTGTGAGTGGAATTGCTTTCTGATTTCTTTTTCGGTGGATTTATGGATAGCATATCGAAAAGCTTCCATTTTTTTAAGATTGATTTTGTATCCAGACACTTTGCTGAATTTGTTGATCAATTCTATAAGTTGTTTGGTTGAGTTTGTTGGGTCTTCTAAGTATAGTATCATGTAATCTGCAGAAAGGGGTAGTTTTAGTTCTTCTTTCCCTATTTTTACCCCTTTGATTTCCTTCTCTTTCCTTATTGCTCTGGTTAGAGTCTCAAGAACTATGTTGAACAGAAGAGGTGATAATGGACATCCTTGACTTGTTCCTGTTTTTAGTGGGAACTTTTGCAGTTTCTGTCCATTAATATGATATTGGCTGTAGGCCTATTGTATATTGCCTTTATGATGTTAATGTACATTCCTTCTATTCTAATTCTTTTAGCATGAATGGGTGTTGAATCTTGTCAAATGATTTTTCAGCATCAATTGAGATGATCATGTGATTTATGTCTTTGGTTCTGTTTATGTGATGAATTACATGTATTGTTTTTCGAATGTTGAACAAGCGTTGCATCCCTGGGATGAACCTGACATGGTCGTGATGTATAATTTTCTTTTTCTTTTTTTTTTTTTTTTTTGGTACTAGGGATTGAACTCAGGGGCATTCTACCTCCGAGCTACAACACCAGCCCTATTTTTTATTTTGAAACAGGGTCTCACTAAGTTGTGGAGTGCCTCACTAGGTAGCTGAGGCTGGCTGCAAACCCGGATCCTCTGGTCTCAGCCTCCCGAATGCTGGGATTACAAGCATGCACCACCATGCCCGGCATGATGTATAATTTTCTTGATGTGGTTTTGAATGCGCATTGCTAGTATCTTGTTTAGCACTTTTGCATCTAAGTTCATCAATGATATAGGCCTATAGTTTTCTTTTCTTTAGCCATCTTTATTAGGTTGTGGTACTAATGTGATGTTGGCTTCATAGAAAGTGTTTGGGAGGGTCCCGTTTCTTTCTATTTCATGGAATAGCTTGAGGATTATTGGGATTATCTCATCTATAAATGTTTTATAAAATTCACTTGGAAAACCATCTGGCCCTGGGCTTTTATTTGATGGTAAAATTTTTATTGCTGTTTCTATCTCTTTGATTCTTATTGGTCGGTTTATGTTTTCAATATCTTCCTGACTCAATTTAGGGAGGTTGTATGTGTCTAGAAATTTGCCAATTTCTTCTAGATTTTCCATTTTGTTGGAGTGTAGTTTTTCAAAATAGTTTCTATCTTCTGTATTTCCATACTGTTGGTGATAATATCACGTTTTTGATCTCTTATTTTGGTAATTTGGGTTGATTCTCTCTTTCTTTTGGTTAGGTTGGCCAATGGTTTATCTATCTTGTTTATTTTTTTCAAGAAACCAGCTTTTGGTTGTGTTGATCTTCTATATTGTGTTTTCATTCTCTATTTCATTAATTTCTGCTCTGATTTTAATGATTTCCTGTCTTCTGCTGGTTTTGGGTTAGATTGTTCCTGTCTTTCAAGGGCTTTGACCTGTTTGATTAGGATATTTATTTGGTGAGTTATATGGGTACTCAGTGCTATAAATTTTCCTCTTAGTACTGCCTTCAAGGTGTCCCAGAGGTTTTGATATGTTGTTTCACTGTTTTCATTGGTTTCTAGGAATTTTTAAATTTCTCCCCTTACTTCTTCTATGACCCACTCTTCATTCTGCAATGTGGTGTTCAGTCTCCATGTGTTTACATGGTTACTTTGGGTCTTCTTGGTGTTTATATCTAGTTTCACTCCATTGTGGTCTGAAAAGATGCAGGTAATTATATTTTTTGAATTTGCCAGTGCTTGCTTTGTGGCTGAGAATGTGGTATATTTTGGAGAAGGTTCCATGAGCAGCTGAGAAAAATGTGAATTCAGCTGTAGTGAATGAAAGAGTCTATACATGTCTAATAGGTCCATTTGGTTTATGGTATCCTTAGGTCTGAGGTGTCTCTACTGACCTTTTCTTTAGAAGAATGATCTATAGATGTTAGAGGAGTATTGAAGTCTCCTAGTATTAGTGTATTGGGATCTATGTGTGTCTTTATATCATACAGAGTTTGTTTTATGAAAGTGGCTGCACCTGTGTTTGGGGCATAGATGGTGATAATTGTTATTTCTTCTTGCGGATTGTTTGTTTTACTAGTAAAAAATGATGTGCTTTGTCTCTTCTGATAAGCTTGGACTTGAAGTCTATTTTATATGATATCATGGTTGCTACTCCTGCTTGTCTTCTGGTTCTATTGGCATGGATTACCTCATTCCAGCCCTTCAGCTTTTGTTTGTGGGAATCTTTGCTTGCAAGGAGTGTTTCTGGTAGGCAGCATATAGATGGATTCTGGGTTTTGATCCATTTTGCCACCTTGTGCCTTTTTATTGGGGAATTGAGACCAATTATATTCAGTGTGACTATTGAGAGATGATTTTTAATTCCTAACATTTTAAGTTTTGACATCTGTTTTTGGTGGTGTTTATTCTTTTTTGCTTAGTTGTTTGCTTCCTGGAAATTATTGTTTCTCTAGTTCTGACATTTACTGGTTAGTTCTTCTTTGTAGATGATCTCTTTAAGTATTTTCTCTAGTGCTGGTTTGGAAGACATAAGTTCTTTCAGTTTCTGTTTGTCATGGAAGGTTTTTATATCCCCATCAATTTTAAGAGAGAGTTTTGCTGGGTATGAGAATCTTGGCTGCAAGTTATTTTCTTTCAGAATTCGGAATATGTTACTCCAGCCTCTCCTGGCTTTCATGACTTGATTTGGGAGGTCTGGTGTGATTCTAATTGGTTTGCCTAAATGTCACTTGGCCTTTTACTTTTGTTGCCTTTAAGATTTTCTCCTTTGCCTCTACATTGGTCTGTTTGATTATTATGTGGCGTGGTGAACCTCTTCTTTGGTCTTGTCTTGAGGGAGTTCTGTATGTTTCCTGTACCTGTGTGTAGACTTCTCTTTCTATGTTTGGAAAATTCTGCTATTATTTCTTTGAAGAGATTGTTTATTCCATAAGTTTCAACTTCAAATCCTTCTTCTATGCCTATTATTCTTAGGTTAGCTCTTTTAAAATTGGCCCAGATCTCTTCGATGTCCAATTCATACTGTCGTATTTTTTTCCTAAGTTATGCACTATACATTCATTTTTTTTAATTTTATTTATTTATTTATTTATTTATTTATTTATTTATTTATTTATTTATTTATTTTTGTGGTACTGGGGATTGAACCCAGGGGCATTCTACCTCTGAGCTATACCCCCAGCCCTATTTTGTATTCTTTATTTTGAAACTGAGTCTCACTAAGTTGCAGAGTGCCTCACTAATTAGCTGAGGCTGGCCTCGAACCCGGATTCTCCGGTCTCAGCCTCCCGAATGCTGGGATTACAAGAGTGTGCCATGATGCCCAGCTTATACATTCATTTTTGGTATGGTTATCCTCTAAGAGTGATATTCTATTTTCCATGTGATCTAATCTGCTGTTTATAGTTTGTATTGATGCCTTCATTTCGATTACTTCATCTTTCATTTCCTTCAATGCTTCTCTTTGGTTTCTTCTCAGGTCATCGAATTCTTTGTCTATTTGTTCCTTTATTTCTTTAAAGCTCTGCCTACATTCTTTCTGAAAATCCTGTATTGTTTCTACTATTAAAGATCTGAATTGTTCTTCTGGTAATCTCTGCCATTCTGGGTTGGTGAGATCTGTTATTGAGGGGTTGTGGTAGCTCATCGTTTCTTTGTTGTTTTTCCTTCCCATGGTTCCCTTGTTCTTCATTTTATATCTTTGCTGTTCTTGCAAGTTTTCTCTGCAGTTGAGGTTTAGAGGTATATGATGGTATGTACAGAGACAGGTTGTGTTCAGAGATAGTTTGGTGAAAGGTCACAGTAATGAATGCAGGAATAGGGTAAAGAAGAGGGTATGTTCCAGTGGAATAAGAGGTTGAGAGTGTTGAGCTGATATATTGTAAAGTTTAGAGACGGTAGATATGTCGGGAGATTCTGGTAGTCAATATGGAGTTTTGAGTGTGGAAGTATGAGGTGGTCTTGATATGAAACGGGAAAAAGAGGAAAAGAAAAAAGAGGAGGTAAAGTGTTGCGGAGAGGATTATAGACAGCAGGGGAAGCTTGTAAAAGGGATAAGGAGGGGATTCAACAGCCTAAGCAAGAAATAAGAAAGCAAGTAATTATCCAAACAAACTTAAGTAAATCAAGGCAATACAAAATGAAAACAGAGTAATAACAGATAAAACTTACCACCAAAAAAAAAAGAAAAAAAATCTAAAAATAGTAACCAGACACTAACACAGACACTCTGCTAGTTCGTAAGTATCAAGCTTAAATTTTTGAGTGTGTCTATGGCATTTTTATTTGCTCTGTCAGTGCAGGTGGTGGGGGGGGTGGTTTCATTGGTTTTTCTCCCGCTGCTAGCTTATGTCTCTGAGCTCTCTACAGGGCCTGACTGCGTCTCTCTCTCTGCCTTTGCTGATGGCGGGAGTGCAGTCTAAATGCTGGGTCTTTCCAGATGCCCTATGTGCACTGGGTTCTTCCGCACCTCTGTTTCTTTCTAGGCTCTAGAAGGGTGGGTGTCTGAGTCTATCCTTTGTATAGTGGAACGTGCACCCCAGGGGTGCAGTCCAACTTAGGGATCCCTGCTGCTTGGCCTGTTCCACCTCTGGTTGCTGGAGGTGCAATAGGTCACTGAAGGTCTGGATAGCTGTCAGGAAGTTGGGTGGGAGGGGCTGGCAGCAGTATGGCAGCTGCTGATTCGCTGTGCGCGCCGGCTCTCCTATTCCTCCTGGGCTCTGTTTAGCTGCTCCCCATTTCATGCTCACGTTCCAGGCACTCTGCTTCTCTTCCTTCCATCAAGAAGCTGTATTCAAGCCGGGCGTGGTGGCGCACGCTTGTAATCCCAGCATTCGGGAGGCTGAGACCTGAGGATCCAGGTTCGAGGCCAGCCTCAGCTACCTAGTGAGGCACTCTGCAACTTAGTGAGACTCAGTTTCAAAATAAAGAATAAAAAAATAGGGCTGGGGGTGTAGCTCAGAGGTAGAATGCCCCTGAGTTCAATCCCCAGTACCGCAAAAAAAAAAAAAAAAAAAAAAAAAGAAGCTGTATTCAAGGCCACGCTGTACAGTCGGTCACTGTTCCATCGCTGGAGGGAGCGCAGGGGGACACTCATGGGATCTTACGTTGATCGTCCCATGTGTTCCGGGGATCCCCGCCTGGGTTGGGCGTGGAGTCTCGGGGGTGCCCACACCCAGTCTGGTAGCTGTGTTGGCCATGGAGTTTGCAGCTCTCAACATCAGGCTGGTCCTCATAGCTCCAGATCCTGTCTCCCCAGCCTGGTTCTTCAGCCATGGCACTGAGCATGAGCAGATCTACAGCATGGCAGATTTCCTTGCTCTCCCTACTCCGCTTTCTGGATCTTCTTTAGTTGTGGTTAAAATTTCTCTTTTTTTGTTGTTTTTATCCTTTGGTTTAGAAGCTCTTTTTATGGTAAATTTAGTTTGAAATCACAGAATCGGGGGAAAGTTGTTTCCCTCAGTTGCCATCTTGGATTCCACTGGTAGGTTCATTCTCATTCATCTGATGATCCTCCATACTATTTTCCAAAGTGGCTGCACTAACCTGCAATCCCACCAACAATGTATTAGGGTTCCCATTTCTCCACACCCTCGCCAGCATTGGTTGTTGTTCGTGTTTTTTATGATTGTCATTCTAATTGGAGTTAGGTGAAATCTCAAGGTAGTTTTGATTTGCATCTTTCTGATTGCTAATGATGTAGAAAATTTTTTTCATACATTTGTTGGCTATTTGTTACTCTGGGTCTTCTTAGAGTCGAATTTAGTTTCATTCCATTGTGATCTGAAAAAACACAGGGAATTATCTTACATTTTTAAATTTACCAGTGCTCACTTTGTGACTCAGAATGTGGTCTATTTGTGAGAAGGTTCCGTAAGCAGCTGAGCAAAATATGAATTCAGCTGTAGTTGGATGAAATATTCTGTATGTGTCTAGTAGGTCCATTTGGTTTATGTTATTCTTTAGGTCTGAGACATCGTTACTGTCCTTTTATCTAGAAAACCAGTCTAGTCATGTGAGAGGAGTATTGAAGTCTTGCAGTAATATTGTATTGGGATTTATGTGTGACTTTATATCACAAAGAGTTTGTACTGCATCTATGTTTGGGGCATAAATGTTGACTCTTGTTTCCTCTTGCTGAATTGTTCCTTTTACTAGTAAAAAAAACTATTTCTTTCACTTTGTATTAGTGAAGAATCATTGTCAATTGAATAATACTTGCTGTTTTATTTATTAACATTTTCAGTGAATTCTCAAATTATTAGTGAGGAAAATGCAAAAATGTTCTAAAACTACAATTTTTCATAATGCCTCATTTATTATTAAGACCAAGAGTCAACAATAAATAATTCACTCTCCTTTTTTTTCACATTGGACTTTAACTTAAGATTGAAGTAGTGAAACCATATTGCTTTTATAGTACAGAGGGTAAGCCTGTTCTCTACCTTCCTGCAGCAGATACGTTTGGGAATTCACAATAGTGACATTGACCATCATTGCAGACACCTTCCCTTTTCTTTAGGATTTTCTGCAGTAGAGTGGAGTACACCAATATTTTACTAAAATCTGATTTTGGAGAATACCCTAAAATAATTAGTGTCTCAGAGGGCTTCTAAGTGCTAAGTGCAAAGTCTCATTGAACATTAGTGCCCAAACAGGCATATTTGGAGAACACCAAGTCAAAGCTTTGTAACTTTTTTTCTGTTTTCCAAAATCATATTAAATAGCCTACCAATTTAGAGGGAATGAGAGAAAACAGGTGGTACTCTATTTATATCCACTGAGCATTGGTTGTCATTTAAAAACATTTTCAGTAAATTTGTTATTAAGGAGGAAAATATGATAGTGTTTTAACAAACTACTAATTTTAAACCCAGCAAACGTAAGAAAATGAATAATCATTTCCAAAAAAATTTACTCTGTCCAACATTTTAAAAAAGTTTAACATGTTGTTTCAAATTTATTATATATAAACATATTTTGATTCTTTTCTTGTAAAAAGAAAACACATGCCACTTTAAAAAAAAACATGTTTTTTTTTCTAGATGGTTATAGACAAAAATTCTTTTACATGTACAAAAAAAATCTAGAAATCTCTCCCTCTATATTTACAAGAGAATAGGGGATAAATGATGAGGAACTGAGGGGAATGCCCAAGTGAAAATCTGTGTTTATAATCTGATCTTGTCTCTATCCCCAAACAATGCATTGCCAACATCCTTTTATGATAATTCACATCAACTGCAAAGGAAATGTGATTATGGTTCATATAACCATGGCTTTCCTCACATGTTCCACTGATCTAAAAAAAGTGCACTTTTAGAAGGTAAGTGATATTTTTAGCTATTTCATATGAATTTTGGATAATTATATGCATATGAGTGAGTTTTCTTGTCAAGCACCATGGAAAACATTAGTACGTGGCCAAGGAATCTCAACACTATGGTGACATTAGCAATTCTTTATCTTTTCCCTTTCCTAAAATAGAGTCATTACTTTTAAAATTTGTATTACATTTTAATTTCCTCTCAGTCATTTGGGAAAAATGTTGTTCAATCCAACTAACACCAGAGAACCTATATTTATATGACTAGTTTTTATTTTCTTTATCTTAGAAAAGTTCACATACTTCCTTTGGGTCTTCTTTTTGCCTTTTCCACTTACTCCTCCACATCATCTTTTCTTTTCTTTTTTGTGGTACAAGGGATTAAACTCAGGGGCATTCTACCTCTGAACTACACCCACAGTCCTATTTTTTATTCTTCATCTTGAAACAGGGTCTCATTAAGTTGTGGATGGCCTAAGTAGCTGAGGCTGGCCCCAAACCTGTATCCTCTGGTTTCTCCCTCTTTAGTACTGGGATTACAAGCATGCACCACCACACCCAGCCACATCAGCTTTTCTTCACCCCTTTTCCTACTCTCCTTTTCCTATTTACATTTTTCTAATCTATAGTCGCAAGGGACTTTGAAGACCATAAATGAATCCATCCAATATAAAAATCAGGCAATAAATTCACAAATATCGGAGCAAAAAAATCATAATCTCTTTAAAAATAATTAAATCAAGCTATAGTATCCAATACTGCTATTATATTTAGCAAAAAATAGGTTCTCATTTTTTTGATACTGAGAATTGAACCCAAGAGCATTCTATCACTGGGTTACACCTCTGGCCCTAATTTATTTTATTTGTAGGTTCTAGGAACTATTGAACCCAAGGACATTCTACCACTAAGCTACACCCTTAGGCCTATTATATTTTCATTTTGAAATAGGGTCTCATTAAATTGCTGAGGCCTTGCTAAATTGCTGAGGTTGGCCTTGAGCCTGCAATCTTCCTGTCTCAGCCTCTCAAATACTGGAATTACAGGTGTGCCCATCATGCCTGGCTAGGATTTCATATTCTTAATGATATCAATGATATAAAATATATGAATATTTTTGTCCAGAAACAATTTTTCTCAATTAATTTTGGTACTGGGGATTGAACTCAGGGGCATTCTACCTCTGAGCAATATCCCCAGCCCTATTTTTTATTCTTTATTTTGAAACAGGGTATCACTAAGTTGCGGAGTGCCTCATTAGGTAGCTGAGGCTGGACACGAACGCGGATTCTCCAGTCTCAGCCATACAAACGCGGATTCTCCAGTCTCAGCCTCCCAAATGCTGGGATTACAAACGTGCACCACTATACCTGGCAATTTTTCTTAATTTAAGTGAAACTTTACATTAAACAAAATCTTTATTGAGTGCCTAGTAACCAGTATGAATTATGTGATTACTACAAAATGGAAAACAAAACACACATACACACATAAACACACACACATATGCTCATACATACTCTCATTTAGCCTACAGTCTGGCATAACTGGTGGACAATGCACAAGATATAAAGTTTTCTTAGTATTGAAGTAAAGTCTGAAGGAATAAGTAAGTGAGTGTGAACAGAAATAACAGTCAAAAACTTTTATCTGAGGAGATAAAATTTAGGCTGAATATTAAAGACTGAGACAGAAATACCCTCTGAGAACAGTAGGATGTATGTTTTAGAGAAAGCAACATGAAGGAGACACCCTGGGAATACTGCCTCAACTGAAAGAAAGCCAGTGTGACTGGTGCATAGGAACAATGTCAGCCATGAGATGAGATATGAATGGAGACAGAGGCCTGGGCCAGCTCAGGTTCTGCATTGTAGCCAGTCAAAGGTGTTAGCTTTGTCTTGATTGTAAAGGTAAGGTATTATATGGTTTTAATCCCATTCACATGTTTTAGATATCCATCTGTCAACTTTTTGGAGGATAACGTGAAACAAAATAAGAGTAGAAACAGAAAAACTGATTATGAATGCACTATCCCAAGAGTTGGCTTGTATATTCTTTTTTTTTATTGTAATAATTCATGCTTTGTCTGTATACATCTTTGTTAGGTACAAATTGATAAAGACAAATGTGCACACATTTCTCATCTGACCCCTTCCCCAATTCCCACCCACTCCCTTGCCCTCCCTCCCTTTCAGGTTCAGTTCAGTGAGTGACCTTGATATAATTGTGTAAGTACATCATGTGCCTTAGGATGCTCTCCCCTTCTCCCCACCCCCCGTCTATCCCCTTTGGTTAAATCAACTTCTTTGTTTATCGAGGGTCTCTACTTTTTCATCTGGGGACCCTCTTATGCCCCGTCTTCTCCCTAACATCCGCATATTAGGGAGAACATATGCTTCTTTACTCTTTGTGACTGGCTAATCTCACTTAACATAATACTTTCCAATTGCCCCCATTTCCCTGCAAAGAACATGATTTTGTTCTTTATGGCTGAGTAAAATTCCATTGTGTACATATTCCAAAGTTTTGTAATCCAGTTACTCTTCAGATAGAGGTCTAATATCTAGGATATACAAAGAACTCAAGAAAAATCACAGCCAAGAAAGCAAATAACCCAATCAAAAAATGGGTAAAGGATCTAAATAGACACGTCACAAAAGAAGAAATACAAATGGCCAATAAATGTATGAGGAAATGTTCCACATCATTGGCAATCAGGGAGATGCAAATCAAAACTACCTTGAGATTTCACCTAACTCCAATCAGAATGGCAATCATAAAAAACATGAACAACAACTGCTGGCGAAGGTGTGGAGAAGTGGGAACCCTAATATATTGTTGGTGGGATTGCAAACTTGTACAACCACCTTGGAAAACAGTATGGAGGATCCTCAGACGAATGGTAATAAACCTACCTTATGACCCAGCAATACCACTTCTGGGTATCTACCCAAAAGAATGGAAACCAAACTATCAGACTGATGAATGTATATCTATGTTTATAGCTGCACAATTCACAATAGCCAAACTATGGAAGCAGCCAAGATGTCCATCAGCTTGTACTATTCTTGTAGGTGTATAGATGATGGGAACTAAAGTGATTTGAGATGTATTTTGTAGCCATATAGAAAACAACTTGCTGAAAGGCTGATTGAGGGTCAATAGGAAATAGTAAAAGCATGGATGGCTCCTGGACCTGGGCTTGTTTAGAAAAGTGTATGGTGTTCCTTTCCTGAGATAGAAGTGCTGGAGAGGAACTAATGTGGAATGGAAGAGGAATGATGAATAAAGATTGGAAATACAACCAAAAGCTCAGATGTGTAACTGTTAACTGGGAAAAGAAGTCATATCCACATTCAGAATGTTAAGAAGTCAATTGAATATTTGAATTTGAAGTTAGGATGGGTCTGTGTAGAAAATCCTAATTTGAGATGAGTTAGAAGGAAATAAATAAGAGAAGAGGTACTTGCTCTGACTCCTTTAGCACTTCAATATTTAAAAGTTAGAAAGAAGCTAGGAACGGGAGTGTACACTTGTAATCCCAGTATTGGGAAGCTGAAACTGGAGGATCACAGGTTTGCAGCCAACCTCAGCTACTTAGTGAAGCCCTCCACAACTTAGTGTGACCCTGTTTCAAAATAAAGACTAAAACCATAGGGCTGGGTGTGTATCTTGGAAGTAGAGTTCTCCTGGATCCAACAATCCCCACTATCACTAATACACACACACACACACACACACACACACACACACACACACACACACACAAGAAATAAAGAATAAAGAAAATATTGAATCTTGAAAAACAACTGAAAAATAAAATAACCCATTGGTGGGGAGAAATAAGTTATGAAATGTTATGGAGCCAAACAGAGAGAATATTTTGAGATACAGGTGACAGTCGACTATTGAATACAGCTTAGAGTTTGAGTTCATTGGATTTAGTGCTAAACATTTGGTCTTTGGAAACAAGGACAAGTGGGATTTCACTGAAGCCACATGACAGTAAAGGGTGAATGAGTGAATGAGAGGGAGAGGTGGACAGAAAAGTATATATATATATATATATTTGTAAGGAGTAAGGAGTTTGACTACAAAGAGCAGTAGATAAATAGGACATGGCAGGTCAAAGTTCTTTCTCTTCTCAAGAGTAATTTGAAAGATTTAAATCTTTAGGAATATAAATGAAATGATATGCCAAGTATGATTTTTTAAAACTTTAAGAATAGTTTTTATTTTGGAGGGATTAGAGTAACTTTTTTCACTTCTATGGCCATATTTACATACATAACACAATATTCATTTAAAGCATGGAGTTTGATGAATTCTGTTAATTATATAGTTATGTAGCCATCAGTATAATTATACTTATATGAAATATTTCTAAGTACTTTAAGACATAAAATGATACAAATATAAGATGTAATCATGCTTTTATAAAATATTGAGTAGTTCCATGACCCTAAGAAGTTTTCTCATGCTTCATTTCATTCAGTCCTTTCCTTCAATACTCAATTTCAGACAACCACTAATCTGCTAGGGTTTTTGTATTACACTTTCATATAAAAGGAATCAGACACCAATGCACTAATATTTGTTTGATTTCTTTCATTCAGTATAATGTTTTTGAGATTCATACAGGCTGTGAGTTTATTATTATTTTGTTAATTTCTATTACTAGAACCTGTGCCATTATGAGGGTACCAGATGATTTGATATTGCTTTAGCTATAATTGTTTTAGCTTATATAAATCATACTTCCATGAACATTTATGTCCAAATATTTTAGTGAGCATTTGTATTCATAAATCATGAATAAGTGCTTAAAATGGAATTTCTGTGCACTATACATGTATATTAAACTTTCTGAATTAGTGTCATGCTGTTTTCCAGGGAAGCTCTTTAATTTTCCATTCACATTAGGAATATATCTGGAGTAAGGGTCACTCTACATCCTAACCAACAATTGACATGTTCTGACTTTTATGTCTTACCTACTCCTATGGGTGTGTAGTAGTATTAAATTGTGGCTTTAATTTTCATTTCCTTAATGACTAGTGAATAATCTTTTAAAAAGTGTATTATCAGAGTTTTTCCTAAGTAAAACTTTTATCTTACTCTTGAGTTACCAAAAGGACTGAAGTCCCTTTGAATAAATGGCTGATTTCATGTCTGGAAAGGGAAGATGTGGTATCAGAATCACATTGAATTCTTTTTTTTTTCTGTTTTTATTTTTATTTTTAAAAAAATTTTCAGCACGGATTTTTATACATTTCTTGAGTACAACAGGGTTACATAGACATTTATGACATATCAATCATTAGCACCACTTCATCATTTTACACGTATAGCCCACATTTTTAACATAGCCTGGTAAAGCAAACTTTCTAGAGTCATTAAAAAATAATCCTTTAGGGTCATATATTTACTTTCTGAGAAGTGGGAGGGTCTTTCATCTACACATCCTAGGAGCAATCTCCAGATTTTGAGACGCCATTGTAGCCATAGCAGAAGAGTCAGTATAATTACTCATATATGCAGATAGCAACTGCCAGGAGGGAAAGGGCCCAGCTGGGCTCCCACAACTCCCCCGTTTTTATTTTAAAATGCATGAAGGACTGTGCCTGTCTTAGGTCATTTCCTACCAGGTGCTTAATCTTACCTGTCATGGGGTCTTGATGAGTCATTCAATGAGCCCTGTCTTAGGTTGATATTGCCCTGAGAAAATCGAACCTGTCATTGACTACCAGGCCTTGTGCGAGGCAGTGCTTGCATTTTTATTCCATGTAAATCTGCTCATATACTAACAAAGGCATTGATCACAAGGCATACAACGAGTGGTAGAATGCATAAGCCTAGAATGACTATCACTGCTAATCCTGTAACTCCTCCAAGCAAGGAGGTAAATGAGGGCCAGGTAGACACCAAAGATTGAAGCCGATCTACAAATGTCTTAGCTGTTTCTGCCACTTTAATAGAAATGGGCTCCCCATTATGTAGATCAAAAATCTCCTGGTATAACTTTAACAAATACTTTTTTTCCCCCATCTTTCCCTTATTTGGTACATTGTAATCACACATCTTTGTTAGGTACAAACTAGAATAGGTAAAGACATCCAAGCACACATTTATCATTTAACCCTTCCCCAATTCCCTCCCCACTCCCCCCTCCTCCCTCTTTCTCAGGTGAGTTTAGTGATTGACTTTGATGTGTTAATGAAGTAATGCTCAGTAGGGTGTCCTCCCTCCCCCCATCATCTTCTGTTAAGTAAAATTCTTTGTTCACCTGAGGATTCTCCTTCTTCATTTGGAGTCCTCTTATGTCTCGTTTTCTCCCTAGTTTCCACATATTAGGGAAAGCATTCGATTTTTTACTTTTTGTGACTGACTAATCTCACTTAACATAATGTTTTCCAGTTCCATCCATTTCCTTGCAAAAAACATGATTTTGTTCTTTATGGCTGAGTAAAATTCCATTGTGTACATATCCCATAGTTTTGTAATCCATTCATCTGTTGATGGACATCTTGGCTGGTTCCATAGTTCAGCTATTGTAAACTGTGCAGCTATAAACATAGATACACATGCATCAGTATGACAGTTTGGTTTCCATTCTTTTGGGTAGATACCAAGAAGAGTTTTTGCTGGATCATGTGGTAGGATCATTCCCATTCGTCTGAGGATCCTCCATACTGTTTTGCAAAGTGGTTGCACTAATTTGCTATCCCACCAACAATGTATTAGGGTTCCCACTTCTCCACACGCTTGCCAGCATTTGTTGTTGTTTGTGTTCTTGATGGTTGCCATTCTGATTGGAGTTAGGTGAAATCTCAAGGTAGTTTTAATTTGCATCTCTCTGATTGCTAATGATGCTTAACATTTCCTCATACATTTATTAGCCATTTGTGTTTTTTCTTTTGTGAAGTGTCTATTTAGATCCTTTTCCCATTTTTTGATTGGGTTATTTGTTTTCTTAGCTGTGAGTTTCTTGAGGTCTCTGTATTAGTCCTCTATCAGAAGAGTAGCTGGCAAAAATTTTCTCCCACTCTGTGGGCTCTCTGCTGAGGTTCTTGATAGTTTCCTTTGCTGCACAGAAGCTCTTTAGTTTAATGCAATCCCATGTATTGATCTTACTTTGAGTGGTTTGTGCTTTTGAGGTTTTGTTGAGAAACTTTTTACCTGTGCCTATGTGTTCAAGTGTTGGGCCTATGCCCTCTTCAAGTAGCTGCAAGGTCTCTGGCCTGACTTCCAGGTCTTTGATCCACCTAGAATTGACTCTTGTGCAGGGTGAGAAAGTGGGGTTTATTTCCATTTTCCTGCATACGGTTAACCAGTTTAGCCAACACCATTTGTTATAGAGGCTATCTTTTTTTCAGCGTATGTTTTTGGCTCCTTGGTCAAATATCAATTGAGAGTAAGCACGTGGGTGTGTTTCTGAATCTTCTATTCTGCTCTATTTGTCTGTGTTTTTGTGCCAATACCATGCTGTTTTTATTACTGTGGCTTTGTAGTAGAGTTTGAAGTCAGGTATTGTGATACCTCCTCATGGTTCTTGTTACTAAGAACTACTTTGGATATCCTGGACTTTTTGTTATTCCAAATGAATTTCAGGACTAATTTTTCTATGTCTGTGAGGAGTGACGTTGGTAATTTCATGGGTATTACATTGAATTTGTAGATTACTTTTAGGAGGATGGCCATTTTGATGATATTTATCCTGCCTATCCAAGAGTATGGTAGATTTTTCCATCTTCTAAGGTCTTCGTCGATTTCTTTTTTCAGCTTTTTGTAGTTTTCCTTATACAGGTATTTTACCTCTTTGGTTAGGTTTATCCCTAAATATTTTATTTTTTGGGTGCTATTGTGATTGGAATAGTTTTCTGGATTTCTTTTTTAATGGTTTTATGGTTGGCATATTGAAAAGCTTCTGATTTTTTAAGATCGATTTTGTATCCAGACACTTTGCTCAATTTGTTGATCAGTTCTATAAGTTTTTTGGTGGACTTTGTTGGGTCTTCTATGTATAATATCATGTCATCTGCAAAGAGGGATAGTTTTAGTTTTTCTTTCCCTATTTTTACCCCTTTGATTTCCTTCTCTTGCTTTATTGCTATGGCTAGCGTCTCAAGTACTCTGTTGAACAGAAGAGGTGATAATGGACATCCTTGACTTGTTCCTGTTTTTAGTGGGAACTCTTTCAGTTTTTCACCATTTAATATGATATTGGCTGTGGGCCTATTGTATATTGCCTCTATGATTTTGATGTATGTTCCTTCCATTCTGATTCTCTGCAGTGCTTTTAGCATGAATGGGTGTTGGATCTTGTCAAATGCTTTTTTAACATCAATTGAGATGATCATGTGATTTTTGTCTTTTTATTATGTTTATGTGGTGTATTACATGGATTGTTTTTTGTATGTTGAACCAGCCTTGCATCCCTGGGATGAAACCAACTTGGTCATGGTGTATAATTTTCTTGATGTGGTTTTGAATGCGCATTGCTAGTGTTTTGTTTAGTAGTTTTGCATCTAGGTTCATCAGTGATATAGTCCTATAGTTTTCTTTTCTTGAGCTGTCTTTATTTTAGCTCTGGTGTTAATGTGATGTTGGCTTCAAAGAAAGTGTTTGGGAGGGTCCTGTTTCTTTCTATTTCATGGAATAGTTTGAGGATTATTGGGATTAGTTCTTCCATAAATGTTTTATAAAATTCACTTGGGAAACAATCTGGCCCTGGGCTTTTGTTTGATGGTGAACTTTTTATTGCTGTTTCTATCTCTTTGATTAAGTTTTCTATATCTTCTTGATTCAATTTAGGAAGGTTGTATGTATCTAAAAAATTGTCCGTTTCTTCCAGATTTTCCATTTTGTTGGAGTATAATTTTTCAAAATAGTTTCTGATGATCCTCTTTATTTCCTCACTGCCGGTCATAATATCACCTTTTTCATCTCTTATTTTGGTAATTTGGGTTCATTCTCTCTTTCTTTTGGTTAGGTTGGCCAATAGTTTATCTATCTTGTTTATTTTTTCAAGAAACCAGCTTTTGGTTTTGTTGATTTTCTGTATTGGTTTTTTATTCTCTATTTCATTAATTTCTGCTCTGATTTTCATGATTTCCTGTCTTCTATTAGCTTTGGGGTTGGACTGTTCTTGTTTTCAAGGGCTTTGAGCTGTGTCATAGGTTATTTATTTGGTGAGTTTCCGTTCTTCTTATATGGGCACTCAGTGCTATAAATTTTCCTCTTAACACTACCTTTAAGGTGTCCCAGAGGTTTTGCTACGTTGTGTCTCTGTTTTCATTGGTTTCTAGGAATTTTTCAATTTCCCCACTTCTTTTAAGACCCATTCCTTGTTCAGCAATGTGGTGTTTAGTCTCCATGTGTTTACATGGTTACTTTGGGTCTTTGCTGCTCTTGCACGGTTTCTCTGAATTTATAGGTTTCTTATTTTTATTTTTCTCTCTGTGAATGGTACCTTGTACTGAGTTCCAATTACTCTGATATTTCTTCTGCCTGCTCTATTCGTGTCTTTGGTGGGTTTCAGGTGTTGACTTCTAGGATCTAGCAAAGCTAAAAAGCAACCAATCCTCCAAACCAACATACATAAATCCAAGCAATGCAAAGTGAGAACAGAGTAAAAATGGAACAAAACAAAGCAAACAACCCAGAAAACCAGAAACATCAGCAAGAAGCACAATAAAAATCCCTGCAAATTTGTAAGAACAGACCTGATTTGGCCTCTGCAGATCTTTTGGGTAGATCTCTGCTGCTGTGGGTGGCCAACAAAATGTTGGCCTTTACTCCCTGGTCTGCTCTCTAGAATCTGGCCAACTGCCCCTGTTGCTTTACTCACTTTTATGCTGATTTGATTCTCTTTCCTTCCATCAAGAAGCTGCTCCTGTGGCAGTTTTGATTCAAGCTCTGGAGTTCAGTTATCTCTGCTTTGGCTCTGTAGGGAGAAGTGAGCTGGGATGACCCTGCTCGGGTTTAAGCTGGTCGTACCATGCGTTTCTGGTCTCTGTCGAAGGTGCCTCGAAATGCTGCCTGGCTAGGATGAGGAGTTCAGGAGTTGCTCACTCCACCTCTGGTCGGGGGGGATGCAGAGGGTCATTATATATTTCTTTGATAGTAGACCCCACACCAGGGGCTGGCTCAGCAGCAGCTGCCACTCAGCAGCATGGCACTGTGGCCTTGGAGATGGGCTTCTTTGCTCTCCCTGGTTGGCCTTCTGGATTCTGCTCAGCTGTATTCCAGTTTTCACAGTGTTTTCACCCTTTTGTTGCTTTTTTTTCTTCTGTCGAAAAGCTGCTTCCACAGCTGATTTGAATCGAGCTCACAGTGCCTCTTGAGATGTGTCTCATTCTGTTGCCATCTTCCCAGAAGTCCACTCTGGGTCTTCTTAGAGTTGATTTCTAGTTTCACTCCATTGTGGTCTGAAAAGATGCAGGGAATTATGTTATATTTTTTTTTGAATTTGCCAGTGCTCTCTTTGTGGCCCAGAATGTGGTCTCAACTCCCATTTTTATTTTAAAATGCACGAAGGACTGTGCCTGTCTTAGGTCGTTTCCTACCAGGTGCTTAATCTTACCCATCATGGGGTCTCGATGAGTCTTTCAATGAGCCCTGTCTTGGGTTGATATTGCCCTGAGAAAATCAAACCCGTCATTGACTACCAGACCCTGTGTGAGGCAGTGCTTGCATTTTTATTCCATGTAAATCTGCTCGTATACTAACAAAGGCATTGATCACAAGGCATACAACGAGTGGTAGAATTCATAAGCCTAGAAGGACTATTGCTGCTAATCTGATAACTCCTCCCAGCAAGGAGTTAAATGAAGGCCAGGTAGACAACAAGGATTGAAACCGATCTACAAATGTCTTAGCTGTTTCTGCCACATTCATAGAAATGGACGTAGATCAAAAATCTCCTAGTATAATCTTAACAAATCCTTTTTTTCCCCTCTTTCCCCCCTTTTTATAATTTGGTGCATTGTAATCACACATGTTTGTTAGGTACAAGGTAGTATAGGTAAATACATCGATGCACATATTTCTCATTTAACTCTTCCCCAATTCCCTTCCCACTCCCTCTTCCTCCCTCCTTCTCAAGGTCACTTTAGTGATTGACTTTGATGTGTTCATGAAAGTACACCATGTGCATTAGGATGTCCCTCCCCACACATCCATCCCCTTCAGTTAAGTCAACTTCTTTGCTTATCCAGGGTTTCTCCTTTTTCATCTGGAGACCCTCTATGCCCCATCTTCTCCCTAGCATCCCCATATTAGGGAGAACATATGCTTTTTTACTCTTTGTGAGTGACTAATCTCACTTAGTATAACGTTTTCCAGTTGCATCCATTTCCCTGCAAATGACATGGTTTTATTCTTCTTTATGGCTAAGTAAAATTCCATTGTGTACATATCCCATAGTTTTGTAATCCATTCATCTGTTGATGGACATCTTGGCTGGTTCCATAGTTTGGCTATTGTAAACTGTGCAGCTATAAACATAGATACACATGCATTGCTTTGATAGTTTGGTTTCCGTTCTTTTGGGTAGATACCCAGAAGTGGTATTGCTGGATTATATGGTAGATTCATTCCCATTTATCTGAGGGCCCTCCATACTGTTTTCCAAAGTGGTTGCACTAAATTGCAATCCCACCAACAATGTATTAGGGTTCCCACTTCTCCAAACCCTCGCCAGCATTTGTTGTTGTTCTTGATGATTGCCATTCTGATTGGAGTTAGGTGAAATCTCAAGGTAGTTTTGATTTGCATCTCTCTGATTGCTAATGATGTTAAACATTTCCTCATACATTTATTGGCCATTTGTATTTCTTCTTTTGTGAAGTGTCTATTTAGATCCTTTTCCCATTTTTTGATTGGGTTATTTGTTTTCTTAGCTGTGAATTTCTTGAGTTCTCTGTATATCCTAGATATTAGTCCTCTATCAGAAGAGTAGCTGGCAAAAATTTTCTCCCACTCTATGTGCTCTCTGTTGAGGTTCTTGATAGTTTCCTTTGTTGCACACGAGCTCTTCAGTTTCATACAATCCCATGTATTGATCTTTCTTTGAGTTGCTTGTGCTTTTGGGGTCTTGTTGAGAAAGTTTTTACCTGTGCCTGTGCCTATGTGTTCAAGTGTTGGGCCTATGCCCTCTTCAAGTATCTATAAGGTCTCTGGCCTGACTTCCAGGTCTTTGATCCCCCTGGAGTTGACTCTTGTGCAGGGTGAGAAAGTGGGGTTTATTTCCATTTTCCTGCATATGGTTAACCAGTTTAGCCAACACCATTTGTTAAAGAGGCTATCTTTCTTCCAGTGTATGTTTTTGGCTCCTTTGTAAAAAATCAGTTGACTATAAGCATGTGGGTCTGTTTCTGAATCTTCTATTCTGCTCCATTGGTCTGTGTTTTTGTGCCAATACCATGCTGTTTTTATTACTGTGGCTTTGTAGCAAAGTTTAAAGTCAGGTATTGTGATACCTCCTGCATGGTTCTTGTTACTAAGAACAACTTTGGCTATTCTGGGCTTTTTGTTATTCCAAATGAATATAAGGACTGATTTTTCTATGTCTGTGAGGAGTGACCTTATAATTTCATGGGTATTGCATTGACTTTGTAGATCAGCTTTGGGAGGATGGCCATTTCCATGATATTTATTCTGCCTATCCAAGAGCATGGTAGATTTTTCCATCTTCTAAGGTCTTTGTCAATTTCTTTTTTCAGCTTTTTGTAGTTTTCTTTATAGAGGTCTTTTACCTCTTTGGTTAGGTTTATCACCAAGTATTTTATTGTTTTGCAGTGCTATTCTGAGTGGAATTGTTTTATGGATTTCTTTTTTAATGGTTTTATGGTTGGCATACAGGAAAGCTTCTGATTTTTGAAGATTGATTTTGTATCCAGACACTTTGCTGAATTTGTTGATCAGTTCTATAAGTTTTTTGGTGGACTTTGTTGGGTCTTCTAGGTATAATATCTTGTCATCTGCAAAGTGGGATAGCTTTAGTTTTCTTTTGCTATTTTTACCCCTTTGATTTTTTTCTCTTGCCTTATTGCTCTGGCTAGAGTCTCAAGTACTATGTTGAACAGAAGAGGTGATAATGGACATCCTTAACTTGTTCCTGTTTTTAGAGGGAACTCTTGCAGTTTTTCTCCATTTAATATGATATTGGCTGTAGGCCTATTGTATATTGCCTCTATGATTTTGATGTATGTTCCTTCTATTTTGATTCTCTGCAGTGCTTTTAGCATGAATGGGTGTTGAATCTTGTCAAATGCTTTTTCAGTATCAATTGAGACGATCATGTGATTTTTGTCTTTGATTTTGTTTATGTGGTATATTACATGGATTGTTTTTCATATGTTAAAGCAGTCTTGCATCCCCAGGATGAACCTGACTTGGTCATGGTGTATAACTTTCTTGATGTGGTTTTGAATGTGCATCGCTAGTATTTTGTTTATCAGTTTTGCGTCTAAGTTCAACAATGATATAGGCCTATAGTTTTCTTTTCTTGAGCTGTCTTTATTTTGCTTTGGTATTAATGTGATATTGACTTCATAGAAAGTGTTTGGGAGGGTCCTGTTTCTATTTCACGAAATAGTTTGAGGAGTATTGGAATTAGCTCTTCCATAAATGTTTCATAAAATTCACTTGGAAAACCATCTGGCCCTGGGCTTTTGTTTGATGGTAAACTTTTTATTGCTGTTTCTATTTCTTTGATTTTTATTGGTTGGTTTAAGTTTTCTATATCTTCTTGACTCAATTTAGGAAGGTTGTATGTATCTCAATTTCTTCCAGATTTTCTATTTTGTTGGAGTATAGTTTTTCAAAATAGTTTCTGTAGATCCTGTGTATTTCCCCACTGTCAGTGGTAATATCATCTTTTTCATCTCTTATTTTGGTAATTTGGGTTGATTCTCTCTTTCTTTTGGTTAGGTTGGCCAATGGCTTATCTATCTTGTTTATTTTTTCAAGAAACCAGTTTTTGGTTTTGTTGATTTTCTGTAATGTTTTTTTATTCTCTATTTCATTAATTTCTGCTCTGATTTTCATAATTTCCTGTCTTCTACTGGCTTTGGGGTGGTTGGACTGTTCTTGTTTTTTAAGGGCTTTGCGTTGTGTCATTAGGTTATTTATTTGGTGAGTTTCCGTTCTTCTTATATGGACACTCAGTGCTATAAATTTTCCTCTTAGTACTGCTTTTAAGGTGTCCCAGAGGTTTTGATATGTAGTGTCTCTGTTTTCATTGGTTTCTAGGAATTTTTAAATTTCTCCCCTTACTTCTTCTATGACCCATTCCCTGTTTAGCAATGTGGTGTTCAGTCTCCATGTGTTTACATAGTTACTCTGGGTCTTTTTAGAGTTGATTTCTAGTTTCACTCCATTGTGGTCTGAAAAGATTTAGGGAATTATGTTATATTTTTTGAATTTGCCAGTGCTCTCTTTGTGGCCCAGAATGTGGTCTATTTTGAAGAAGGTTTCATGCACTGCTGAGAAAAATGTGAATTCAGCTGTAGTTGGATGAATTATTCTGTATGTGTCTAACAGGTCCATTTGGTTTATGGTATTATTTAGGTCTGAAGCATCTTTACTGACCTTTTTTTTAGAAGATCGGTCTAGTGATGTGAAAGGAGTATTGAAGTCTCCTAGTATTAGCATATTGAGATCTAGGTGTGATTTTATATCATGCAGAGTTTGTTTTGTGAAAGTAGCTGCACCTATGTTTGGGGCATAGATGTTGATAATTATTATTTCCTCTTGCTGTATTGTTCCTCTTACTAGTAAAAGGTGACCTTCTTTGTCTCTTTTGATGAGCTTAGGCTTGAAATTTAATTTATCCAGTATCATAGTTGCTACTTCTGCTTGTCTTCGAGTTCCATTGGCATGAATTACCTTACTCCAGCCTTTTACCTTTAGTTTGTGGGAATCTTTGCTTGTAAGGTGTGTTTCTTTCAGGCAGCATGTAGATGGATTCTGGGTTTTGATCTATTTTGCCACCTTGTGCCTTTTTATTGGGGAGTTGAGACCATTTATATTCAGTGTGAGTACTGAGAGATGATTTTTAATTCCTAACATTTTGGGTTTTGACTTCTGTTTGCGGTAGTGTTTTTTCTTCTTTGCTTAGTTGTTTGCTTCCTGGAAATTATTGTTTCTCTTGTTCTGACATTTACTCATCAGTCCTTCTTTGTAGTTAATCTCTTTGAGTATTTTCTCTAGTGCTGGTTTGGAAGACATGAATGCTGTCAGCTTGATTATTATGTGGTGTAGTGAACCTCTTCTTTGGTCTTGTCTATAGGGGGTTCTATATGTTTCCTGCATCTGTGTGTCAACTTCTCTTTCTATGTTTGGAAAATTCTCTGATATTACTTCTTTGAAAAGGTTGTTTATTCCATTAGTTTCCATTTCTAATACCTCTTCTATGCCTATTATTCTTAGGTTAGCTCTTTTAAAATTGGTCCAGATCTCATCGATGTCCAATTCTTACTGTCCAATTTTTTTTCTAGATTATATATAATTCATTTTTGGAGTGGTCATCTTCTAGGAGTGATATTCTGTTTTCCATGTGGTCTAATCTACTGTTTATAGTTTGTATTGATGCCTTCACTTCTATTATTGCATCCTTCACATCCTTCACTTCCCTCAAAGCTTCTCTATGATTCTTGCTTAGGGTGTCAGATTCTTTGTTTATTTGTTCCTTTATTTCTTTCCAGCTCTCTCTGCATTCTTTCTCAAAGTTTTGTAACATTTCTACGATTAAGGATCTGAATTGTTCTTCTGGTAAGCTCTGCCATTCAGTGTCATTGAGTTCTGATACTGTAAGGTTGTGTTGACTCATTGTTTCTTTGGTATTTTTTCCTTCCCATGGTTTCCCTGTTCTTAAATTTATAACTTTGCTGCTCTTGCATGCTTTCTCTGAATTTATAGGTTTTTTTATTTTTACTTTCTCTCTGTGAATGGTATCTTGTACTGAGTTGCAGTTACTCTAGTACTTCTTCTGCCTGCTCTATTGGTGTCTTTGGTGGGTTTCAGGTGCTGATTTCTAGGATCTAGCAAAAGCTAACAAAGCAACCCGTCCTCTGTACAAACATACATAAATGGAAGCAATGCAAAGTGAAAACAGAGTAAAAACAAAACAAAACAAAACAACCCAGAAAACAAAAAACAAGAGCAAGAAACAAAATAAAAATCCCTGCAAGTTTGTAAGAACAGACCTTATTCGGCCTCTGCAGATCTTTTGGGTAGATCCCTGCTGCTGTGGGCAGTTGACAAGATGGTGGCTGGCTGCTACTTCTGTGCGCACGCTGGCTCCCCCGTTCTCCCTGGTCTTCTGTCTGGATTCCGAGCAACTCCCCCTGTTGCTTTACTCACTTTTATGCTGCTTTGCTTCTCTTTCCCTCTGTCAACTGCTCCTGTGGCAGTTTTGATTCAAGCTCTGCAGTGCAGTTATCTCTTCTCCGGCTCTGTAGGGAGTGTTGAGCTTCGATGGCCCTGAGCAGGCTTAAGCTGGCCATACCATGAGTTCCAGTCACTGTCGAAGGTGCCTCGATATGCCGCCTGGCTAGGATGAGGACTTCAGGAGTCGCTGCTCACTCCACCTCTCCTTGGTGGGGATGCAGAAGGTCATTATATATTCCTTTGTCAGTAGACCCCCGCCGGGGGCTGGCTCAATGGCGGTCGCCACTCAGCAGCGTGGCACCATGGCCGTGAAGACTAGCTTCTTTGCTCTCCCTGCTTGGCCTTCTGGATTCTGATCAGCTGTATATCAGTTTTCGTAGTGTTTTTCACCTTTTTGTTGCTTTTTTTACTTCTGTCAAAAAGCTGCCTCTATTGCTGATTTGAATCGAGTTCACAGTGCCTCTTGAGACATGTCTCACTCCAATGCCATCTTCCCACCTAACTGATATACTTGATACAGATGATTCAAGGTTGTGAAAAAAAGCGAAGAATTCTAAATCAATAAAATGGTTTTTAATATTTATATCTATTAAATTCCTATGAAAATAAAAATGCTAAAGTTTACATAAGAACTTAGAATTTCAGAGGTGGAAAATTATTTGGAAGTTATGATAATTCTGGGCTGTCCATGATTTTTTATATGTTAGTGCTTCTGTCATTACTAATGCAAAACTTGAGTCCTATCTGCATTGCTGAAGAAGATCTTTTTATATAACTTCTCTTAATGAAAAGCAGGGCTTTCATATCTAAGTTGTACTTACTCCATAGACAGTATATGCATGCAAACTGATATTATGATCAGCTATATTGATTTCTACATTTGATGGTCCTTTCTAAGGATGTATTTCTCTAAGTATATATCTAGCTAGTAACTATGCAAAGGATACAGGACATCTCCTGATCTTTACATATTCTTTTTATTCAGCCTATGACTTATAACAGCAATAAAAATAACTGTCATAAATCTATAGTTTAGTCTGCTTTTCTTATTGGTCAATCTTTAGCTAATCACTATGCACTTGATATAGATACTCTTAAGATTATATACTGCTTTAGGTCAATATTTTATTGCATAATATAGAAGACTGATTCACCATGCTTGCAAACACCTTTCCCAACTTTGCCTCAATGTGTCCTTCTTTACCTGAATACGTGAGTTATCTCCTTGGGAATGCTAAGCCATATTAAAATAATAAATTCTCTTTTGGATAGTTTTCCAATAATGGAAAAATCATAATGGACAGTTTATGGGTTGGTGAACCTTTAAATCTACATTCATTAGACACTTTTCATTAAAAAAAACAAAAAACAAAAAAGGACCACACAGGCTTTCTTCTTTCTACATTGACCCAGGCCTCAACTAATTGGAGGAAGACTTCTCACTATTGCCTATGAGGTAATATGGTGACTGATTAATCTGCTTAGCTCCTTAATCATGGAACTATGGGTAGATAGCCCATAGAAAAAGTAGCAAGAATAATAGGGAAAAAAAGTGGAAGCAAGGAAATCCAATGATAAAAGTGAAAAGACTGAGATCAAGTAAAAAATATGGAAGTAGGAAAAACAAAGAAATGAAGAACATCCACTTTTCAGTGAAAAAGTACCTTGCACTTTTATATTAAAATGGAAAGAAACCTCACTAGTAGAGATTCATTTTACAACATGATGGAACAATATTAATGTACATAATTGAAGAGATAGAAAATATAAAAAGCACAGCACATGTTGTATGATAGGCCACTGGAATGCACAAGTAAATATATTGATATTATAAGAGACTTGGACTTATCTTTGAATCTGAATTAAAAATTCTCCCCTAGATAAGAAATGGAAGCTATGCATTACATTTTAGGATATTATCACAAGAAATTTATTGTATTTAACAAAAATGATAATGTGATTTGCTTTTGTCTCTCAAGTGTATTATAGACACTCAACTATTTAAAGTAGAAAACCATTTGAAATTAATAATTTAATAATAAAAGGAATCACCAATTCTTAACTGCAGTGCTAAATTTCTACCACATAGTTACTTATTCTAATGCAATCTCATGAAATATCATATCAGTACTTAAGTAAGCTGCTACTTTGGTTCTATCTCATCAGTTGACTCAAAGTAGATCATAATTATCTAAGTAAGAGTAACAACTGGAAAAGCCTCCTTTTTTCAAAAAATAAAAATTGAATGTTAATATTACTTAGGATTTATGTAGGAAACTTCATCTTGACATGGGGTTGGGAACTTTAAATATTATTTCAATTATATTTTAATTATCACATGCAATCATGTGAACTTCTTTAAAATATTATTGATCAGACATAACATGAACATATAGGGAAAGAGTAAAATATTGGTATTGAGTAGGACACCCTTTCCCTCCTGCTATTTCATCATTTGTTTCCTGGTCTATTGCAATATTTTACACGTGGACCTCCTGCCTTCATGTTTTCCTCTGTCTGATGTATTCTCTTTAACACTTTGTTCATTTTGTTCCTCATGCTTGCATTGCTTTGCCAGAATTCTCATCCTCAGTTTGCAACCCAGTGTCTTTGGCTCCTGTTAAACTCTGGCTCATGTGTTACAGTCCTGTTCAAACATGCTTTCTACCAGTAACCCTAACCCCTAGTGAAAAATGTATCCCTTTATTTTGAAGTATTTACTCAAGTTGAGTCATTTATCTCTTTGAATCCAGCTAAAACATGAGTTTTTAAAGGAGAGTAGATCATGATTAATTAATCTTTAGTCTCTTAGCACTTATGTAAGAGTAGTCATTATAAATATTTCCTGGAAAGATAGGTGCATGGATGAATGAGTGAAAGATTAATATACAGTTCTTTTTTTTTTTTTTTGTGGTACTGGGGATGGAACTCAGAGGCATTCTACCTCCGAGCTATACCTCCCAGTCCCATTTTTTCTTCTTTATTTTGAAACTAAGTTGCAGAGGGCCTCACTAAGTAGCTGAGGCTGGTTCCAAACCCGGATTTTCCGATCTCAGCCTCCCAAGTACTGGGATTACAAGAGTGCACCACCACCCCTGGCTAGCCAGCTCTTGCTTAATTAGAGAATGACTACTTGAAGATACAGCACATTGTGAGAAACATGAAATCAAAGTATCTAAATTCCTAACTGTAAATAAATTATATCATGTACCACAAATTATAAAATACAAAGCAAAGATCTTATCAAGGTTTAGAAGACTGATCTGGTATTATTGAATTTATGAGAAGAACTGAGAGCCAGGGCTATTGCTGCTTGAAGACACTTCTTACTTAAAGAGTTGTCATTTTTAGTAGGGAAAAAATGTACATCATAACTAAAGTCAATAAAAGTACTTATGAATTTCAGTGTTCAAATTAGGAGATCATGCATATTACCAAATTATAGAATTTTATTTTATTTTATTTTATTTTTTTTTTTTGCGGTACTGGGGATTGAACTCAGGGGCATTCTACCTCCGAGCTATACCCTCAGCCCTATTTTTTATTCTTTATTTTGAAACCGAGTCTCACTAAGTTGCGGAGTGCCTCACTAGGTAGCTGAGGCTGGCCGTGAACCCGGATCCTCCAGTCTCAGCCTCCCGAATGCTGGCATTACAAGCGTGCGCCACCACGCCCGGCTCCAAATTATAGAATTTTAGATCTTGAAAGAATTTAATAAATCATGTTGTTCAATTCTCATGATGTAAAGAGACAATGTAACATAATGGCTGCACACATTTGGCTCAATGCTCTGCTCTACCACTGAACATTGAAATGATATCAGGAAAGTAATCTCTCTTTTCTGTTTCTCAGCTCCATTTTTATCTATAATTTATGCAATTAATATAATCTTCTTTGTTATGCCATTATAAATATTACGATGCTAAGGGCAGGTATCACGTGAATGTTTGCAAGTAAACCAGAATTTAAAATTACTGAGTGAGCCACGCATGTTGGCACATGTTTGTAATCCCTATATTTGGGAGGCTGAGACAAGAGAATCACAGGATTGTGGCCAGGTTTAGCTTCTTAGGGAGGTCCTCCATAACTTGGTGAGAACCTGTTTTAAAATAAAGAATAAAATATAGGGATAGAGGTGGAGCTCAGAGTTAGAATGTCTCTGGGTTCAATCCCCAGTAGTAATAAATAAATGAATAAATAAATAAATGAATAAATAAGCAAATAATAGATTTAAAAAATAAAAATGCTGAATGAATTGTTTAAAATAATATAATAAATTAGTATCATTATAGGAACATAGGTTGATTCTTGAGTTCTTTTCCAATGGTATTCTAATATATGTTCTTGTAAATTTTCCTACTGTCTCCTATGCACGCATATTTAAAACTTCATTTTTAAAATGCAGAACTATAATTACTATCAAAGTCTAATAACTATTGTGAGGAGCAAAGTGCTTTGGTATTTCTGATTCAAGCAGAATCTACACTAAAATAGTATTGTTTTATGAATCTTCTTCATGAAAACATTCAAAGTATCCATATTTTCTCCCTTTGTAACTTGAATATGTCATCAATCACAGAAACCCACAGAAAAATTTCAAAAATATTTTTAAGGTGCTGGGGATTGAACCTAGGGATAATCTATCTCTAAACTAAACCCATGGCCTTATTTTATTTTATATTTTGAAATAAGTTCTCACTAACCTGCAGTCCTCCTATCTCATCCTCCCAAATACTGGGATTGCAAGTCCATGACACCATGCCCAGCTGAATTTTAAGATCTTTAAATTACTGTGACCAAAATTTGAGAACAACAGAAAAAGAGAACTACAATGCTTAATGTATTTACTTAGCAGTCAACTAAATTGTTCACATAAGAATCTGCCAAATTATATTTAAAACAAACCATATGGAAAAAACTAAAGCCCCCAAATCACTCCAGGCAAGTAGAAAATCCTTAAATATAATGTATTCCTGTTAGTTTTAAAATACACTGGCTCCATTAGGTTGGTTTGCCACATTGATACAGTACAGAATTGAGTTTTGAATGTTTCTGACTTTCCACGGGCTTATTTCTGTCAGAGAAACATCTATACCTTGTTAGAAAAATCACACATAGAAAATAATATTTGAATAATATAATTTATTATGATGTATGAAAAGGTATAAATTGTATGAAAAGACATACAATTGAGAACCTGAGTGCAGTCTGAGCTATTATTATTGTTATTATTATAACTTCTTTAGCCAATGAGTTTGGAAACAGAATGAATATAAAGTCCTTTATAAATAATTAGTTCATGAATGTATCTTGAACATATCACAGTTAAATGAAGATAACAGTCTTCTTATCTGATTTCCCAGAAGCTCCCATTAAGCTCCAGAGAGTCTGTGCTAGGTGTATCCTGTGCTCAGGAACAAGTCTGCACATGTTCTATGCCTACTGTTCTTCATGCCTCAACTCTGTCAAAATTCTCTATAAGTGCTAATGACATTATTCTTTTCTCTTGCTTTACCAACAATACTTAAGGTATCCTAGCATTACTGAACTTCTCACAAGAACTTGGGGAATGATCCTCTTCCTAACATTGTTCCTATCATTTATCATTTTTGTCCTAAAAATATTATGGTAACTTCCTCCAAGGCTCCAAATCAGTCAAAAATTTAGTAGGCACAATTATCATTACGTAATCTCTATGACCCTCTCCTTTTTCATGCACACCAGTTACCTCTCACGTAAAATAAATGCATACATAGACATGTATCAGAAGCAGTTGCCAAGGTTAAAATTGATATGCAACAGATGGATTAAGAATAGTGTAAAGAGGTAATGGAAGCAAGAGGAGAAATGGTTAAGAACTCAAGCAAGGGTGTGAGTTCATCCAAAGTTCCAGCTTCATTATAACTGTACAAAGGAGTTTCAGTGTATGAACTGTGCCTCAGTGTTATCCCAGTTAAGGACAAGAAAGAGGAGTTTTCATGCTTCTGCAGTAGTTCCTCATTTGCCAAGTGTTTTCTCAGGGTGATGAAAATTCCAAGGAACTTCTCTGTATGTGAGCAAATGGCTCTAATAGTTGTAGGGTAATGGTCCCTACATATAAGATGTTAGAAGAAAAACATGGAACGGCTTTCTAGCTAGGGACACATAGGGCTCAATACATCCTTCTCTTTCAGACCAAGAAAATCTCTCTTTCACTTACATTAAAAAAGGTCCCATGTATACAACTAATTTAAACATGAAAAGCTGTGCTTCTTAACCTCACTTTCTGGACACACTGAAACTACAGCTTTGCCTGAGTCACTCTGTTAATATGATATAAGCAACCTAACCATTCATGGTAAATTTCTATAGACATCAAACTATTGGACTTTTGAATTCTTTCTATTGGACAATAAAGCTTCTTGAGAGAGACTGTTTCAAAAGTATTATAGTAAATGAAATAGGTGACACATACATCCATCTAATTTTTCTTATCTAATTTTCCCTCCACGTTTACTTACTATATAAGATAAATGTCACCAATAGTATAATGGGGAAAAAAAGATTTCTACTTATAGAAAAAAAAAGATTTCACACTTACAAAGGAACCATTATATGGATGCATTTGGTGGTTAGCCACTTATTCTCAGAGAAAACAAATGATAGTATTTTAGAATATTTAATATTAAATAGTCTGGCATTTCCTTTAATTTCTGGAGATTAATGGAGGCATTAGTAAAGAAAACTATTGAATGGCTAAGAGGCTATGTGTTGGCCTTGAATGACCAATTTCCACTTACATAGGAGCTGCTTCATAGGCTGACAGTAGATAAAATAAGTGTTTGTAAATGATGCTTCATCATAGACATTTAATGAAATGAGAAAAAAATTAGTTTAAGTTATGGAACATTGTTTAAATGAGCTTCTTGTATTTTAAATACTGGTCAGTTCTGTAATTGATGACTTATATAATCTCCATAAATACTACTAATCTGTAGATAAGAATCCACTTAAAAAATAAAAAGCATTAAATTATTTCACATATTTTTCTATAAGACACAGAAATTTTAATTTAGCACAGAAGGAAGAAGATATTCCTGCAGTAAATGAGATATCCTCAGCATTTATAATGAGAATTTATTGACATAAACAAAAAATATAATGTTTTATTAGGGAAATGAATGCCATGAGAATAATGGAATCTTCCATTTGAGCACAGTGCAATGAACATTAATGCAAAAATATAGTACAAGGCTGTCGCTGTGTGTAAAAACTATTTTTGACTCTGGAGATACAGGGATAAAGTTGATAGCTTAAATATATCTTTGCTGTAATGAGATTATTAAGAAATTGTATGTCATAAAAGGGGAAACGGAATAATTGCTGTACATCCGGGCTTTGTTGTTTTTACCCCGGGATTCCCAAAATCCTGAGATGATATTCTGGTACCCAGGAATAGATTAAAACTAGGAAAAATCTTTTTACCATACAAATGCACCTTAATGATAAAAGAAGATGCCTGATAATCTAAAGTGGAAAAATATATAATATGATTATAGTATAATATAATCATATTATAAAATAATATATATGTGTATATATACACAAACACACACACACACACACACACACACACACACGCACACACATACTCCCAAAGGACTGAATCGAAGTACTAAAAATTGCCTTGATCCTCTCTGAGTGCTTTGGAGTTGCCAGGTAGTGGAAAAACCACAAAGCAAGTTAAAACTATGGGTCTCTATGAACATAACAATAAATAGGACCACAAGCCATTATCATCATGGGATATAATTAAAAGCAGTACAAACAAGTCCCACATTTTGGCAGCTTGTGAGAGCAGTTATTTCTTTGCAAATACAATTGTGGGGATAATCGAAGGTTGGTAGCATTTTTCTCTCTGAAGTGTAACTCTTCATTCTGTATGTTTTTAGGCTCATAATTTGCTCCTATAGGTTTTTAGATTTCTAATTTTGATAATTAATATGACATTCTTAGAATAAAATTAACACTTTTTAAAGAAGGAAATATAGTATTATTTCAGTAAAATAATTTAATATATACATAACAAAATAACAATAATGTAAAATGAAACAGGAATTTTATGTATTTTTGTCTATACAGCTTTTCTCCTAATTGGAAGTCACTTTCATAAAGTTCAAAAAGGTTGACATAGAATTTCCATACATTTTGTTGTTTCTTTTTAGGCCTAATACTATCTCTGGACTATCTGTTCTTGTAATTCTTAATAAAATTTCTATATTTTATAAGCTGTATGTAATGCTAAATGTATACCATTCATTGTCTGTTACTTTAACCTTATTAAAACATAAATTTTATACCTCAAAACTTTAAAAATTCATAAAATATTACTTAAGGATTGTTGAGAAAGGGTGTGTCCATACTAATTTATTTCATCAGTATTTTGATTCCTTCTGCTAAAAAAAATTTAGAAGAATCATTATTTTGCCTAAATATTTGAATATAACAAAGCTTACAAGTTAGGCATTATCGAAGAGAACCACTTGTAGGATCAACTATTTTCAGATAGAAGCTTAGAGATCCAGGCTATAGGTAGTTCTCTTTTGTTTGGTCTCAGCCTCCCGAATGAATGCTGGGATTACAAGCATGCACCACCATGCCCAGCTCTAACTTACTTCTCCAACAACATTGGTTTTCTTTTTGTGCCTTGAACACAGCAGGGTGGTTTTCACCTCATGACATTTGCAAATGCCCTTCCATTTTTCTAGAATTTTTTTCTTCCAGAAAGCTTCCTGTTTGCTCACTCATTTCCTGTGTCATCACACATATATCACCTTAATTTCACAACAAAGTATCAAAGCACTTCCCATTGTGCTCTGTATTTTTCAGTTCATTGTTCTTATTTCTCTCACTAGCATCTACTATGTTGTTTACATTTTTCTGCACCAACACTCAAGCTAACTATAATTTAAACTTTGTGAATTTTTTTTTCCTACTGATAGACACCATATCCCTCAAACATTTTTTGGCCCACAGCAAATGCTTGATATTAGTTTTGAACATAGTAGTTAGGCTGCTATAAAAACAGTCCAGAACAAGGTGACGCACCCCACACAGGGTGAAGTCTTCTTAGCGATATCTTTATGCTTGTGGACAGTTTTTACCCTTTCACACTTTTAAACCAGATGCTCATTGTTACACATCACTGAATCTTCCAATGCCATTCCAGTTTCCTAAGATGAATCGCTATCTCTATGTTTAATGCCATTGATGTCTGAATTTTTAACAAATGTCTAAGCTTACAGTCTTATTTGAGAAAACAAGAGTCACTTGCCACATACCACACATGAACCTTTGAGGGACATTTAAGACCCAAATCATAGTACTCAGACATCACAGTTTATTGTTCTTACTCCATGACACTTAACAAAGCTTACCAATATCCACTTAGCAATGGTATGTGTGCACATTGATGAGATCTGGGCCAATTTTAAAAGAGTTAACCTAAGAATAATAGGCATAGAAGAGGGATTAGAAGTTGAAACTAATGGAATAAACAATCTCTTCAAAGAAGTTATATCAGAGAATTTTCCAAACACAGAAAGAGAAATTGACAAACAGGTACAGAAAACATATAGCACTTTTGGAAAACAGTATGGAGGATCCTCAGACGAATGGGAATGAACCTACCATAAGATCCAGCAATACCACTTCTGGGTATCTACCCAAAGGAATGGAAACCAAACTACCAGACCGACGCATGTGTATCTATGTTTATAGCTGCACAATTCACAATTGCCAAACTATGGAAGCAGCCAAGATGTCCATCAATAGATTACAAAACTATGTGATATATACACAATGGAATTATACTCAGCCATAAAGAAGAACAAAATCATGTTATTTGCAGGGAAGTGGATGCAACTGGAAAACATTATGTTAAGTGAGATTAGTCAGTCATGAAATGTAAAAAAAAACATATGTTCTCCTTAATATGCAGATGCGAGGGATAATAGGGACTCCAGATGAAAAAGGATAAGCAAAGAAGTTGACTTAACTGCAGGTGATGGGAGGGGGTGGGGACACCCTAATGCACATGATGTACTTTCACAAACATATCAAAGTCAATCACTAAACTGAACTTGAGAAGGAGGGAGGGCTAGGGAGTGGGGTGGGATTTGGGGAAGGGGTTAAATGAGAAATGTGTGGTGTGCATATATACCTTTATCAGCTTGTACTTAGCAAAGATGTATGATTACAATGCACCAACTAATAAAAAAAAGAAAACAGCAAATATACTTACCATTATGTGATAACTAATTAATTGTTTAGAGTTATCTACATAAAACCTGAGAAATAAAGCTGTAATGATAGATTATAGCAAATAAAGTAACACTGTAAGTGCCAGTTAGTGAAAAGACACACACACACACACTCTCTCTAACACACAGACACACACACACTGTCACACACACACTCTTTCACACACACAGAAACATTTTAACAAGGATGAGAAAAGGACAAAGAATTACTTTTAAAAGTCTGTTTAGAAAGCCGGGCATGGTGGCGCACACTTGTAATCCCAGCCATTCGGGAGGCTGAGACCAGAGGATCCGGGTTCGCAGCCAGCCTCAGCTACCTAGTGAGGCACTCTGCAACTTAGTGAGACTCGGTTTCAAAATAAAGAATAAAAACTAGGGCTGGGGGTGTAGCTCAGAGGTAGAATGCCCCTGAGTTCAATCCCCAGTACCGCAAAAAAAAAAAAAAAAAAAAAGTCTGTTTAGTAAGAGAGGTTAGAGATGTGAGAGACTGAAGGCAAATAAAATATTGATGTTACTATAGTCATCAAGGCCAGAGCACATATTATATAAACTAGAAACCAAAAAAAAAAAAAAAAAACAAGGAGAGAGCAACTGAAGAGCAAGAAAGCACATAACCTGATTTAAAAGTGAGCAAAGGAATATGCACAAATGTCCAGCTGGTAAAAATGTAATACTATAAAAACATTCTCAGAATCTCTAATTAAAGATATGCAAATTAAAATCACAAGAAAACATCACCTTATACTTATTAACATGGTTATTATAAAAAACACAAATGAGGACAAGTGTTAGCAAAACAAATTGCTAACAAAAAGTTAACAAGGTGTTGGCAAAGAGGAAAGAGAATTCTTGTACATTTTTGGTGGGAAGATGAACTAGTTCATCCATTATGGAAACAGTATGGAGGTCACTCAAAAAAGCTAAAAATAAAATTGTAATATGATCCAACGATCCCACTATTGGCTATATAGCCAAAGGAAAGAAAATCAATATAACAAAGACATATCTGTACTCTCATGATTAGTGTAGAACTATTTGCAGTATCTAAGATATGGAATCAACCTAAGTGTCCACCAATGGATAAATGAATAAAGAAAATATGGTTTAATAAACAATGAAATATTACTCAGCTTTATAAGGAAGGGAATATTTCCATTAGGGATTACACAGATGAAACTTATATGTAGTAGAGAGTTGTATGATGGTTTCTAGAGGTTGACAAGTGAGAATGAAGAGATGTCAAAAGATACAAAGCTTCAGTTATACAAGAGAAATAAGATCTGGAGATTCATTGTACAGAATGAGAACTGTAGTTAATAATAATGTATCCTATGTTTTATAATTGCTGGAAGTACATTTGAAATGCTTTCAACACACACATGGTATGTGAAGTAACAACAATGTTAATTAGCTTGATGTAATTAGTCCACTATATATATATATATATATATATATATATATATATAGTGGACTAATATACATAATATATATAATATATATACTAATATATATATACAGTTGCATATCATAAATATACAATCATTTGACAATTAAATGTTTTAAATTAAAAATGATTTGTAGCAATGCCTGTGAAGTTTTGTAGCTCATAGAATTCTAGTTGATAAAGAAAGGCCAATGTTTATTCTGAGATTTTCCAATTATTCAAAACTGTTATATATATACTAAATGTTCAACCTTATTATTATAGTTTTTCCTATAATTTTGATTCTTTAATTTTTTTAGTTTTTTCTTTAGTTTTAATTAAGTATAAATCTCTTAATTTTACTTTATTTTGTTACACTCTGGAATAATTCCATTGTTAAAGGAATTTTTTCCTGGATATAAAGGTAGAATTCATCTACAAAGACATTTGAGACCAGTGCAAGACTAGAAGATTAAAATATTTATTTGCATTGTTCTTAGTGGAATTTATGTTTCTATTTATCAAGAAAAATAATGAATTTCATAAACAACTTCAAGTTTACTTGAAAATTGCAATATGATATTCAATTATATTCTATATTATCATTTGTAAGTATAATTTTTCTTAGACTTGTATATCTGTATTTCTTTATGGCTTTAATATTTTAAAGAACTAGATTGTGTGTAGCCTTTATTAAATTAACTTAATAAAAAGCTACCATTTTGTAGTTGCTAATATTTTATTTTATTGCATAATCATCAGATAATGTGATTTAAAAATTTATTTCCTAAATTAATCTTTTTATTCCATGAATTTATGGGAATATTTCATAAAGAATTAAAATACCACACTGCACCAATAAATTAATAAAACTATTATATGTTAACTTAAAAATTACTTAAGTGTTTAAGAATGTGAAAATGTTAACTATCCTGATTTAATCATGAAACACTATATACAGAAGCTTAGTCATAAGACTATAACTTATCAATTTATACAAAAATAATAACATAAATAAATGTGATTACTTAATTAAAAATAGAAGATATATTGTCTATGTGATGATCACAGATGGCTATTCTTTGAATGTTTCTCCAAACACATGTTGAAATTTAATTGCCATTGTATCAAAATTAAGAGGTGGATATTTAGCCCTCATGAATGGACTCTGTAGTATTCCTATGTAGCACCAAAAAAATGGAGTAAGGGAAAGGTTTTATTTAATCCATATTATTGTTTTTGTTAATTTTGGTAAATAACAATCCGTGAACTCATTTTTTAACAAATGTACTCAACTGTTCATGTGTTAAATAAGTAAAATTTCCTACTATTTTTCAAGGTTTTATGTTTTTGTTTACATATATGTAAACAATATAATATTTTATGTCTTATTATAATGATAAATAATATTAAATTTATACAACTTGTTACTTTTTCATCTTTATTTGTATTCTATAATATATTTAGATTACAAATATCTATCATGAAGAAACAAGTATCTTTATTTCCCTTTGGTTTCTCAATTTCACTCTAATGGGAAGTTACAGGTCTCATTAGAGGGGTTAAAACAGAATAAAAGGCTCTGGTATCTATGAGAAAGTCTACTGGGTTGCCCTTGATCTTGACCTTGGGCTCCTGGGGGCTATTAGGGATGGAGCCCCAGCCCTGTCAGTCTTCCTGTAAGTACAAGACTTGAGGCCTGGATTCCTTTGTCTTTCTTTTGGAGCACTCATTTTTCCCATGTCCTTCTTTACAGTAGGCATATAGGTTTTTAACCTAATTTTGGTTAGCTGTTACCTCTTTTATTGATTTTATTGTCTGTTTCCTGGACAGCCACTACTAACACCTGAGATAGTCTTTTCTCCTGTTTTTCTATAGGGGGGAGGGGGGTTATTGTTAAATACCTTTTGGACTATTTCTAACACCTGGGAGAGATTCATTCCAGGAAAACCTAATTTCTGTAACTTTTTTTTCTAATATCAGGGGCAGACTGAATCACAAAAGTCAAATTACCCTGGCATGTTCTGTGGCTTCTGGGTCTATAGGTGTGTAAACCTTAAAGACTTTTTGGAGGCACTCTAAGAAAGCTGTAGGACTTGTAATCCCAGCATTCGGGAGGCTGAGACCGGAGGATCCAGGTTCGCGGCCAGCCTCAGCTACCTAGTGAGGCACTCCGCAACTCAGTGAGACTCGGTTTCAAAATAAAGAATAAAAAAATAGGGTTGGGGGTATAGCTCGGAGGTAGAATGCCCCTGAGTTCAATCCCCAGTACCGCAAAAAAAAAAAAAAAAAAAAAA
>PVLC010012042.1:0-45580 GCA_004027655.1 Graphiurus murinus | reverse complement strand
TAACCAATGTCAGTCACAATCTTCTGTCCTTGTCTGTTAGTATAGACAAGAGATTAAATATTTATACTGACAGATCAATAGAGATTATCTGCCACTGAGAAGAACTTTTATACAGTACAGTGAACTAATATGGGTCCATAGTTAATCCATGTTGAAGATGGATCCTTGTAGAATTTTTTAAAACAAATATTAAGAAATGGACAGATTTTTCCAAAAAGTTGACTAAGTAGACTAAGTCTTTTGAGTATCAAGAAGTCTTTTGCTTCCACCTAAATTTTAGTGAATTTAGACATCAGAATTTGCTGACTAGCTTTGTTAACCCCTAAGGGGTTAGACTTATTATCGACCTTAAAAATCATATAAAAATTTAAGCTAGAGGACTCTAGTTCTATTGACATCACCAATTCCCTCACCATTACTCTACTCCAAGTGCAGCTGCCACACTCCAAGAGTTTATGGCTTCCAGATGACCAATTTTGTGAAAACTGCCCACCCCCTCTCACATACACTCCTCTGATCCCGTAAAGGCAGCATTTCAGTGCAGGAAAAAGGAGTGCATAGAAATACATTTAATGGTTATATAGTCAGCTCCATGGGAAAGGGTTCCTGGACACAGATAAAGGTGGGAATATCTATTCCTAAGAATCGAAGACAATCTGTTGTCAACTTCAAATATTTAAGTTTGAATGTGTGAGTGATGTTAGAAGAAAAATTAAAAGCGTGAGTATATAATCCAATAAACACCAGCTTTTTAACCTCACGTGACTTCATGAGTTCAAAATAAGATCTAAAAAGCTTGTTTAAAAAAAAAATAGGCATTTCCTACAAAAGTAAACAAAAGGAAGGCAAATCCTTTGCATGCATCTTTTGCATTTATTAGCATATCATCAGTGTGAATAAAGAAGTTGGTGAATAGAACTATATATGTTGTGTAGGAAATTGATTTATTCTTACCTCATGAAAACATTTGGAGTATTGGTTTGGTCTCTTAGTGTTCAGGCTCTGTAACATCTGCATAGAGCTACAGTCTAATCCTTCACTGTTTGAGAAAAGAGTTACAGTTTGAGTGACCCATTAATTCCAGAAACGTTAGTGAAGTACCCCCTATAGTACAGAAAAAACAAAGATAAATAAGAGACAGCTTTAACTTCAAAGAACATATTTAGGCTAAGTTTTATATTAAACTAGGAAAAAAGGGATGTCTGTACTGAGGTACTGTAGGGTAAAGTGCTTGACATTTGTCCCTGATTTTGTTTAACCTTCACAGCAAACACTGGGCTGAGGCTAGCTATATTGTCCCATTTTAGACATGAAGAAATTAAGGTTTGGAGAGATTAGATAATGTCTCCTAAGTCGCTGTGATGAGATAAGCCATAATCCGTCAGGTTCCCCTGCATTTTATTTCATTTACCCTGCCCCTCACGCCATCCCTGCTTACTCAGACTCTGCTCCTAGTGCCCTGATTAACTTCTGTCCATCTCTGGCTTTTGGCCCTGTGTGAGGGAGAGACTGGAATGGAGTGGCAGGGAGGAGGCCATTTGCAGTTTGCAAAGGACTCCAAGTGTTTAGGAAGTGAACACCTCTACCTCGCCCCCAGTTTGCAGTCCTCGGGAAGGTTGCCCTGCATGCCCCACCTGAGGCCACTTCTTAGGCCTCTCTGCCTCGGCAGAGCTCAGTGGCTTTGTCATTTCCCCATAAGAGTCTACTGGTCCCTTTTCTTCTCCGTCTCTCTTATCCCTGTCACTTGTCTCTTTCCATCAAACATTTCAGAAAATTCCACTTTCTAGTTCTCCGAGAACTAATTTATCTTGTGTGAATTGTTTTTGTTTTTACCTTGGCTGAGTACTGATTTTCATAATGATTGTATTTGCTCTCCAGTAACTCTTATTTTAAGATGTAATAGGGACAGAATGATTCCTCAGTTATGGAATAAAAAAGTACAGTTTAAGATGATACTTTATTAATAATAGCCTTACAAAATAATGCAAATTAAATGGGTCTTATTTTAGAGAGGCTGAGAAAGTCGGGGAACCATTTGAAAATAGTTCTCAGCAGTCATTCAGTAGCATACTTAAATATAATTTCAAAATAACAAAGGATTGCATGAATGAGAAAAAGAGCAAGATATTAATGTGTAATAAATAAGCAATCAGCCAGAATCATTTAGAGAAAAGCAGAAGCATTGGTATTTATGCAGTTTAGACACACAGTAAATTCCTGTGCATACAGTTGCATTTCAAGTGTTAGCCCTTATCCTATTAGCCATGTCTCAAGGTACATAGTCATAGTATGAAAGTGGAAGAGAGGACCCCACACAAGCATCATGGTTTTAGGTTGCTTCTAAGTTACTGTGTCACTAAGTATGGCATATTAGGACCTGCAGGGAGGAGGAGCCTTGTGACTGTCATGGCTACAGAAGATATATAACTTCTCAGTGACAACCTAACGTGTCTGGCTACTCCCAGAAGATAGGGATGTGAACCCGAGGGCCGTTCAAGACAAGGTTGTTACTTGACAGCTAACTTGACTCACAAGTACCTAAGTGCTTTTTAAGTTGGCACTTAAGTACTCTTGTGATGAAGGCTTAGCAAGTTATTGTCAACACCCTATTCCAGTATACAGATAAGCCATTCCCGACTGTGAGTCTGTAACTGATTGTATTCTCGTGTTTTGCTTTGCAGGCTTTTCTCTACATCACCTCTTGTCCATCAATCTAATTGTTGTTGTTGTTGTTATTATTTTCAGACCCTTCTAAAGAGCTAGTATAGAAAATAGCATCTGAAGTTTGCAATTTAAGAGTACACATGAAAGACATGATCTTTTTTAAAAACTAAAAAAAAAAAAAAAAAAAGGAGGGGACAGAAAAATTAGGTCTTCATCTGCACCATTTTATCATCTTATTTGTAACCCTTAGCAACAGTAGTTAACATTTCTTACACACATACCATGTGCCATGTCTGAGTGTTTTAATAGCATCAGCTCATTTGATCCCCACAACATCCCTTGAATGTGAGTACTGTCATCCCAGTTTATCCTTGCAGAACACACAGGCCAAGGTCTTTTAACTTGCCTTAGGTTGTACAGCCCAGAAGGAACAGCACAATTGTGTACCCAGAGCCTGGGTCCTGCACGTCCACTGCCTCTGAGACAAAGAGTACGTACATACAACACCCGGAAAAAGGCCATGTCCCTGTGAATGAGGAATTTACCATATTTACCATACTATTTCGGTTTCCTAAAATGGCATCGACATGTGAGTAGATGCTCACAAACATTTCATGAGTAAATAAGTGAGGGAAGGAGAGAAAGAATAAAGAATAGAGTCCAAACCAGCCCCTTCCTTTAGATCTCCTTCTTAGCCGAGAAAGGCCCTGATACAGGGTGCAGAGCCTAAAAAATTGACAGTCATTTGGACCCTGATCTGGAAGAAAGAATAATGTAAGGGTGCTTGTATTTGAAAACACACATTCAGAACAGAAAGCAGTGTTATGTATGCTTTGCATGCAGTGTCTTTAGGCGACTTGGACTGATCAGCTTCCCATTGATTCTTCCCCTCCAGAGGAGCCTCATCCCTGCAGAAGCCACTTGGGTCACCAAGACTGGCACACAATCTACAGTTCCTTTTTCCCAGTTCGGCCCCTAAAGCCCAGAATCACAGAGTTTCAGTGGAGTTTTCCCACACTGAGGCTGACACTCACTGTCATATGTAACACTTGCTGTTTTTAAGACACACCTTGTACCTATGTAGGTGCTGCTGCAAGATTATTTCAGCTACTAACAGAGTTAAGAAATTTTTTTTAACGTTACAATTAGATACTTAAAATAATTCACTGTTTTTCTCCAGTACTATCACATATGAATGTTGCTTTAAACTGATTCTTAATGTCAGAGAGATGCTAAGGACAAGATGATATTTCCTTTCAAAATCTTAGTGTTTTGTAGTTGAAGGTTAGAGAAGGTGTTCAGGGTTGGGGGTAGTGGATTTGGCTATGGGATGTATATGACATACTCATGATTACTCAGTAAGAAAAATAGAAGAACTGTGAACAGGCGTGGGGCCAACTTAGTTGTGATGTAAGAGGTAGCCATTTCATTGTGACTTAGTAGTCTTCATGTCAAACCTGATCTGCTGTCTCATCTTGAGCAGTAGCTGGACCCCACCCAGGTGACCCCTATGATGAGGGTATTCTTTGGGCCAGGTTGTGTGCAGAGCCTCCTTCAGGGAGGAGTTAATGATTTCTGTTGATCTTGGAGATTTCGAAGCCAACCAGAGTATCACTTTTCAACAACTAAGAACAACTTAGGTAGTATTTTAAAAGGTGGCACTCCGAATTATACTCAAGTTGCCAGTAACTAGATTCCATGCTTGTAGTTGGATGGATGGATTGTTTCCTTCTTACTATTTCTGTTTCTCTGAAACCAAAGCAAAATCCATTTTCTGCCTCAGACAGGAAGTCAGAGTCAGTAGTAGATTTTCAAAGCTGGGAGATGGGGATATGAGGGCTCATCATGTTATTCTCTTTGTCACTACTTTTAAAACTTTATCCATAGTAACTTAAACAGCGCTATTTGCAGAATTATGATCAGATACGGAGTTGAATTTAAGACAGGCCAAGCAATTCTATTCACCTGAATTTAATCAACTCTTGAAGTGGAAGAATAAGAGATTCACTTTGCATGGCTTTTTTCCCTAATTCTCTGGATTTAGGGTGAACTGTGATCAAGCTAGAAAATCATTCCCACAACCCACCTGGCTTTCTTGCAGTCAAATGCTCTACCACTGAGCTATACCCTCACATCCACCTGGCTTTCTTGAATCCCTTGTTTTCTTGGGGAATTCTGGTCCTATCTGGGACAGTGTTAAAGATTGGGTATTAGACATGTCTTGACCTATGTGGATTTAGTAAGCCACTTCAATATCAGCTCACCTAAGAAATAGCCTGCTGCACTTCTCTAAAAGGCTGGAGGTCTATGAGCCATCAAGTGTACCACCTTCCTCATCACCAACCCTAACTGTATTAGGAGCACTATATTTTTTCTCACGAGTGTTGATGATTCAGTTTGAGATTTTTATTGGGCTGCCAGAAGAGTCTGTACCAGGCACATATCTAGGAGGGAATTCCTTGAAACAAGGAAAAAATGTTTCCAGCCCTGCCCATAATGCTTCCTCACTGAACAGTATCTCAAATGATTAAGCTACCGCTTCTGTGGCAGGGAGTCAAGCATAGTTTGGCTGACCCCAGAGGCAGTGAAGTCAAGGATGCAACAGGGTCACGTGTTATTAACATTCTGGTACATAACAGGGATCAAAACTCAGTTTATGGGTGGTAGTGCTTTAGTGCCTTATACTGTGCTATTATAGCAAGCCAAGAATAATAAAATGCTCGTAATATCCTAAAGATTGTCAGGCATGCTGTTTCATCCTTTAACTCTAAATGTCCTGGAAACTTGTTCCATAAATGGAAATTAAAACATAACACAGTCTGTTTTCTGCGTGTCCAAATAAGGTCATGTTGGGTACCAAATGGAAGGCAAATGACCATGTGTTAACCTAGGTCTTTAACCTAGCATCAGATGTTTTTCAGTGACGGATTTTGTAGTATTGGGGGGGGGGTAACGGGGGGTTGAACCCAGGGTAATCTGTCTCATAACTATATTCCCTTGCCCTTTTTATTTTTATTTGGAAACAGAGTCTCAATAAATTGCCAAAGCTGGCCTTGAACCTCTGATCTTCCTGTCCTAGTCTCTCAAGTACTAGAATTAATGCATATACCACCACTCCTCCCTAGAATTTTTAGTATTTTTATTTTTTCTCTGATCTTTTAAAGTATCTTTAGGTATGTAAAACAACATTAGAATGTGGATGAAATGAATGTAAAAGCATTCCTATCTGACTTTAAAGTATCTCTTTCAAGATTTTATGGTTTTCATAGCTATAGAGAAATATGTGTTTTCCGTATGAGTGGCTTTTTTTTTTTTTTTTTAGGTGTTAGATAGACCATTTACATGAATAGCTAGCTAAAAAATTATAAAAACAAACGCTGTGAAAATACTTTTATAAGCGAGAAGTGCTTGGTATGTACGTATGTATTTATTTTTGTGTTACTGAGGATGGAACCCAGGGGCCTTCTACCTCCACGTATACCCCCAGTCCTATTTTTTTTTTTTTTTAATTTAGAAACAGGGTTTCATTAAGTTGCTGAGAGCCTCACTAACCTGCTGAGGCTAGCATCAAACCTATGATCTTCCTTTTTCTGCCTTCTAAGTACTGGAATTATAAGCGTGTGCCACCATGCCCAGCTTGATTTCAGACAGAAGTCCTACTGCTGTGGCCAGCTCTCCAGGTCTCTGTGTCTCTGCCTGTGTCAGTAATGTCTTATACTTTGTATTTTGTAATTTTTTTTTTTTTGGTCAAATTGCCAGTTTGACCAAATTTTACACACAAAAATAAAGGTTTACCTTAAACTCATAATTTACTACATGATGAAATTACTTAATACCATCAGTATTTAGAGTTGTTGAGAGCTGATTCCAAAACACACCATTAGAAAGTCCTCTGTCTCTGAATTTGCAGTGTTCAGTGGTCCCAGCTGGTGAGCTTCTCTTTGTTGAAGTAGCAAGGCCGGGTTCTTCTTTATTTTCCATGCTGTCTACCTCTCATACCTAAAACAGCATTATTACTTGGAGTCTCATGATTTTCTTACTAAGATAATAATTGCATCTAATAGTTCTGACTTGGGCCTGCTAATTTTCATCTAATCAACAGAGGCAGGAAAACATGGTCTGGAATGCTAACTATGTGAATGAAAAATATTTAGTCATTCTTGAAATGATAGGAATGTTTTTCCAACAAGCTTAAATAAACACAATCTCTTTTGAGACTATGTTAAACTTTTTTTGGATAAGAGACAACTCTTAGGCAACCAAACAGAAGTTAATGAAGGTTATTAAGAGACATGCCCTTCAGAAAAGGCTTGCAGCCTTTGAAAAGAAAGATTCCATCTTCCTTAGGACATAGTCATTGATAAGTAGCGGAGTTGGTTTCCTTTTGGCTTTTGCCAACGCAATAGGATTTTAACTATCCCCCTACCCCCGTAGTGGGGATTGAGTCCACGGACATTCTACATCCATGTTACAACTCCAGCGTTCCTTGTTTTTTGCTTTGAAACAGGGTTGCTGAGAGTCTTGCTAGGTTGCTGAGACTCTCCTTGAACCTGAGATCCTCCTGTCTCAACCTTCCAAGTACTGGGATTACAGGTGTGCACCATTACACCTGGCTGGATTTAACATTTTAATGAAAAATCACAATTCCCAACTTTGGAGAAATATCCTGCTTTGCCTAATTATGGCTCTATTTGACCATCTTGCTTTAAAGTCTATCTTCATCCTCTCTTTGCCTCAATTCTAAGGAATGGATTGGTCTCAGCATGTCTATATTTAAAGCCCTGATGGTACTTTTCCAATGAAACATGTTTATTCCCACCAATAATACTGTAGGGTCTAACTATATAATAAGATTATTTTTAAACATAGCAAGAATTACATATCTCAGTAAAGTGCTTTTTCCTTTCTGAATAGTTAAAGGGGGAAATTGGTACGTACTCTAGGAGTGCAGTCACTCCGAATATTTTTGGTTACTTGTCTTTTGTAACCAATGTTGGAGCTCATAGCACATCCTTTGGAATATCCTCAGCTCTATAAACCCCTGACTTTGAAGGTTTATTAGACTCTAGGAAGTAACCAAAGTCATTCATGTCTAAGTCTGATGAAAACTGTGAGTGATCTAGCTGGGTAAAACTGTTCAGAGAAAGCAAAAACTGACAGTAAAGTAAAGGTACTTTGTCTCCTATGACATAGTAATTTGCTCTGGAAGCAACTCTAAAGACAAGTTTCAGATAGAATTTTAACATGACCAGCATTTTGGCACAAGCATATAGCCTCCAAAAGTGTGGGGAATTTAATCATAACTCTCATTTTTAAGTATAACTCCTAGTATGTTTATTAAAAAAAAATAATTCACTACATAGTCCTTTAATGACTTGTAGAAACTAGAGGCATGTATTGAGATGGTCATATTACATTTTTGTGTTCCATTCAAATAGATTTTCAAATCAGAAATGATTTTCCTATAGAAATAGCTTTAAAAATAGGTCATGATGATTCAATATAATTTTAGTATTTTAGTTCTCTTAAGTTCACTTCTAATTGTAAACCATTTTAAACAGTTTCTTAGCATAGTCTTAAATGTATCTTTTAAGGACAAAATTATTTCAATTATTAGTACATGAGCATTAGCACTAGCAGTAGCAAACAGTCCCAATGAATCACTGTTAAAAAGCCCTGTTAAAATTCCTTTCTGTGCTGTCTCTATCTGATCATGGAAAATAGAATGTCACAAAAGTGTGTAAAATGTCATTTGCAATATTAATGTAAAATAATAGGACCGGCTGAAGGAAAAGAAATGTCTCTAAGAGCACCCATCTGCCTGTGGACGCCCCCTTGGATGTTGCTGAGTGGCAGGAACAGCATCCTGCCTGTGTCTGAGGCTCATACGCTCACTGTATCAGCCCAGTGTGCACATGGGGAGGTCTATTACAGGGACTCAGTAGTGCCAGATCCTGGTCCAGGGGTCGCACCATCAGTTTGATCTGAATTAGATACTAAATGAGCAGTACTGAACTTAGTTAAGCACGTTCTTGAAATTCATCAGAAGATCCAAGGGACATAGTGCCTTCTGTTTCACACATTTTTTTTTCTTTTTTTAGTTCAAGTTGATTATTAGCAGTTCAAATTTTTATTTACCATTTATATCTGTTGAATACCTGCTTACACTTCAGTTGGACTTTTGCTTCTGAAAGATTAGCTGGATTTGTCAGGTTTGTTTGAAACAGAGGCCAGTTCAGGCATCCAGGCCATTTGAACTTGCAGAATTGAATGCAAGCTCTCAATCGGAAATAAGATTGAGGTCGCTCCAGCTTCTGTTTTGCACCATAAGTAAAATGCAACTAAAAATCTTGGAAGAAATCCTAAAGGCCGTTGGTGTTTGGTCCTTGTGAATCCAGAGAGCCGTATGGCATTCTGGACTTGTTTTTCACATTGGCTGCTAGAGCAAACTTGAGTTGAGTTTGTAAGTGACTTCCCAAACCAGCGCCAGACCTCACAGTGTGCACTGTGTGCTGACCTCATCACTGGCTGCAGCTTAGGCTTTCTTACTTAAAGTGTACCTGGGCCCTTAAAAAAAGTATTCATTCATGATATAATTGGAGTCTGCCCCTGCTCTGTTGTGGTGTCAGGTGAGGTGTGTGTGTTCACTGCCTGTGTGCACCCGCCTGCTCCTGGGCTGTGTGTACACTGAAGGAGCCACCCTTAGAGCGGCTATCAGTGGGAAGGCGGAGATCGTGTTCTTTTTCACCTTAATTGGACAGCTATTGCCTTGCATATCCGTTTACTTTTAAAACAGTTCAGGGAGTCTCCATTTGTTAGCAAAGCTAAAATATGTTCAGAGATAATAAGCTGTCAGTTTGGGATGGCCTCAGGCCTTGGATATTGAGAGGGATCAGAAAGCTCAGATCTTTTCAAAACCATGAATCTGTTATCCTTTCTGGGAACTAAGTTTTTAAAAAAGATTCCATGGGGATTCTGTGCCATATGAATTTAATGGGGAGGAGGATTGTTCCACAATCATGGGACAGATAATAAGAACAGCATTCTTTGAGTGAAACACCCCCCAATATTATTGTTATGAAACTACTGATTGAATTTTCTCTTTTTGTGGATATAAATTTGAGATCACTGGCCTGCTGAAGCTGCGATTTGCTCCTCAATGACAGTTTTTAAACATGGGTCTTTTGTATCTTTTAACTTGAGGATGGCAGAACTGCTAGCAAAGATAGCAAAGTAGTATAAATGCTATTGCGATGAACTTGCCCTTGTCTCTAAAGATCTAGCAAAGGCCCCATCACGAGAGAGGAAGAACGGGGGCAGCCAGGCACACAGAGCCATTGTTTTAACTCACAGTGGATAAGTTGATGACTAAGAGATTCCTCTTCTCTTGGAGACGCCATGGGCATAGTCGAAATGCGAAACAATGATCACAGACTGCTACTCAGCAGAGGTGAAAGGCGCCAGTGGCTGGTCACTAACGTGCTCCAAAGCTTACCAGACCAGATGAAAAGACACCACAGACCCACCCACCTCCCAGACGCTTTCACATTTTCAGTGGAGAAAGAAAATGATGCTTAAATCACAATGGACAGGGTTCAGAATGCCGAACCGATTGTCATATCGTGTGTCCACTGAACATTTGAGGCCTGTGAAAGGATGCACACTTCATTACTTAGCCATTATCCAAGACCAGTTCTAGCTCTGAGCAGTCAGGACTGTTATTACCACAGCTGTTAAAGCACCAAGAAATACTCATGCAACCACTAAGAGTCTGTCACCTCTTTACAGTCTTAAGGAACATGAACATCCTGAGGTAGGAACAAGGAGCATTCCCATTTTGTAGAAGCCCAGGGAGGTTCATCGTCACATGTCAATAATGAGAGAGCAAGGACTCGAGCTTTCTGTCTCCAAATCTGTGACCTTAGCCTCACTTCTCTTTAGTCCCCCATCAGAAGAGAGAGAATGAGGAAATAAGATGATACTACAAAAGTCCTTCATCACCGAGGCTGAGATTCAAAGGTCATTCTTGTTCTGGCTCCATTCTCATTGTTGAGACCCAGTTACTGTTCTGCTGTTGACAGCCTACCGTCTGACCCCCAGTTCTTTTCCTGAGGCTTTTGCCTAGAATTTTGGCCTTATGTGACCTCTGGAAAAGTTGACTGTATCCTGATTCCACTTGTCCATGACTGCCTTCCTTCTCCACCTAGAAGCATCACTCAGCTGGAGAGCCCTAGCTTTATTCACACCCAGCCAAACTCCAGGCCCTGGGTCCTGACCATTGCCACTTAAGTTCCCACAGAGTAAAATCAATGAGCTGCTCAGACCCCATCACTGTGCCAAGTTCTGGAACACCATCACCAGCACTCGCACATTCTGGTCCGGACTCTTCCTTCTCTTTGCTTCCTCTGATACCTGCCAGTCTTTGCTTAACCACATGGTAAATTTTCTGAGTAGTCAGCGCAAAGACCCATCCTTCATCCAGTATAAGATGAGTTCCTGAGTTGGATGAGCACCCAGCTGTTTCCAAAACTATTTTAATACCTTTTTTAAAAAATTTGGGATCACCAAGGAATGGGATAGTCTCAGAAGTGAACTCTCCAAAGAATTGAAATTTGAGGTGTCAGACTTGATGCCAAGATTTTGATGAGAGACCTTCTACAGTGCATTTTGTACTTCTGTGCATTCTTAAGCCAAAGATAGGGTCCTATTTTAGCCCACTGCAGACACCTGATTGTTCTCTCTGATGATCTCATTTGGAACTGCCTGGGCTTGGGGGATTTTCATTGGGGGTCTGTTACATGCGTGTTGAGTTCACAGCAGCCCTCAGTGGTAGCTTGCTGTTTCAGAGGACCTCATTTACTGGGTATTCTACTTTGAAAAAGGGACTGCCATGATCACAAGGCACTGAGGGACTTAGTGTTTGGTCCTCGAAAAGTGAGGAGATCAGAGATTCAGCCATGTGGGAACAATACCGAGTGGGCCATTCTTTGTCAAATAATGTGCCCTGGCATTGGGTACTTAAATGTCTTTTTTCCTCCTGTTCATTCATTAAGCGTTTCTGTAAACCAAATACTGTGCTCGGTGCTGAGGTTATAAACAATGAACGAGGCATTATCCCTAACACAAGGACCCTTCCTCCCTCATTCCCAGTCATTTCCTAGAGCATTGAGTTGAGATAACCAGAATCTGGCCATGTGACCCCCCCACCCCCCGGCCGCCTGCGTTAAAAGGGATTAAAATATGCGTATACACAGAGGCATACATGAATGTGACATGTTTTTAGTTAAAGGATATCAAGATGTATTTCCTTTGAAAATGAACAGTAAAAAGAATATAAGAATAAAAGACAAATATAAAAGGTCTAGACTATACTTGCAGTCCAGTGATAGTTATGTGTGTGACAGTTTTGAATTCCTGGAAAAAGCTCACTCTGCGTAAGAATTTTTTTTAATTGTCTTTTGTGGTTATTTAATCATAATCTCATAATCATACTACTGTCTTTTCCTATTAAATGTGAGATTAGTAAAGGAAGAAAAATACGTTCAGCAGCCAAAATTCCTTGGAAAAAGCATACAAAGTTAATAAATAGGTCTAAAATAAATATGTGGTTATTTCTCTATCTGGCCACAAAATAATACAAATCTTGGGAACAGTTCACACCATCCATTTTAAAATAAAACACAGAAGGCTCTCTGAGATAAGTACTGTAGAAATTACAAGGATGTAGGTGTTGTCATGAGAAATATATACAAAATGGAAAAGGATAACTAAATGTCTAGTGGTCAAAAGAATTTGAAAACTCCAACTGTAGATTTTTTTCCATGACTTAATGTGACTTTCTTAAGTACACATTCATACTCCATGGAAATCCTACTTCCAGATTAGGGAATTTTGTATCTTCAACTTTTTTCTTCTTTTTGTATATATTAATAGAGTTTTCCCTCTAGCTTCATTTGGGAAAATTTGATCCTCATTGTACTTCTCTTCCCAAGGCTGCAGTTATGTTCACAGTGTGGTGATTTATTTGAATGTGTTCTGATTAGTTATGGGTCACATTTGAAAAGCAACTGTGTTAACAGAATGACATATGAAGATACAGTCAAACAGATAAGCTATCTCTTTCAGTCCGGTCCTGGCCAGCCTTATCTCTAGTTTTATGGTCCTGGGCAGGGTACTATTAACTAGTAGGGCTGAAGGAAGCCTGATATATTTAGCCGTTGAACGCCCCATATAAAGTGAATGAAGCTTTGGAATTTTCCCACTCATTGGATATTCACATGACTTAACCAAGTCCAGCCAGAAGAAAAACAAAACATAAAGAAAGTGCCTGAATTAAGCCTGGAAAGAGAACATAATTGTTCATTTTTCCCCTTACAATCAAATAAGCAGACTTGTGAATTTATAGGGAAGAGCTATGTAAAATATGCAAAGCTTTATTAGAGCCCAGAAGGAGAAGTAATAAACGAGAGACAACTAAAAATTAGCTTCATTTATCTTCTTGCTCCTCCTTAGAAAGTACTTGTTCTAGAAATTTGTTTAACTGAAGTTTTTTCAGAAAGGCTTTTCTTTGTATTTGTGTGACTAAGGACACATAGGAGTTAAGGGTGCCATAGGCAGTTGCTGGCCCAAGCCGGGCCTTCCAGCCCTGCCACTTGCCCAAAGTGCAACGCCAGGAAGCAGCATTCCTGGAGACTCTGCAACCTGGAGCCAGTTAATCACTCCCGACAGAGGCAGTGCTGCAGCCCACCGAGGGCTGCCTCAGTATGCCAGCCACAGTTGTGCATTTCCAGAATCAGCCACCCATACCCAAGAGCTGCTAATTGGCTACAGCCTTCCCAGGGTTGCTAATCAGAAAGAGTGCTTCACTCTCAGTGGAGATAATCAGCATTATTTGTGAGAGGTAGCCAGCTCCTAGTAATCAAGGTAATGAGAAGAACCCTGTGTAGATTTCATTCAAAACCAGAAGTCAGTAGAGTAGTACCAGATTAGATACCAAGCTTAAAAGCATCCATTGATATTTTCATTTAAGCTATATATACCTGAGATACAAATACCAGTGGTCATATCAAGTGTCACAGAGGCAAATTAACATAATTATTACAGATTTTAATATAGCTGAAGGTCCATTCTTTTTTGCTCTGTTGTTCATTAAAAGTCATTGGACCACATAATGTGATGATAGGACTGTTATAAAACTAAATCAGCATCTAAAAAGGTTAAATCTGAATTTTAACTTTTTCCCTTGCTGCTGCTCTTGAGAATTCTCCATAAGACAACAAAAATAAAAGAAGTAGAGTGCTCAGATTGCTTAACACATTTGTAATACTAGAATCATCAAATATGTGTTATTTTATGATCTGTTGCTGTGTCCTTGGAGTTAGAATCAGTATTTTCATTTTAACTTTATATTCTAGATTAAATTCATTATGATTGCAGGCCTTAATTTCCCAGTTGAGTAGATGTAAATTGCTCCTAGCAAATACTTGAACATCAATCTAAAATACTGACATTTTAGAAACTTATTGTCTGAGGCTAGTACTATAAATATTTTCCTGAAAATATTTTTCCTAATGAGTTTGTTGGGATTCCTTGGATATGAAAAAAGTATCCCCAAATTTTAAATTGATATAAAATAAAGAACTAGTATGTGTTTCTGTGATTGCATATTACAAGAGGTTTCCTTCCACATTTTTGTTCTCTAGGACTTGGGATAAAAATTGGTGACTGATCATCTACACTCCTAACACAGTCCTAACGGTGCTTGTAAAAATAGCTCTTCTGGACTATGTATGGTGCTTGGAGATTCTTTAAACATCATTTGAGAAAAAACAGGTTGAAGAGTAGTGGCTCCCATTCAGATGCAGAATACGAAACAGCAAACTGGATGTAGACATAACAAACACCCATTTTTGTTCTTTATTGCTTCTAGGCTCAGAAACTATTTCTAGAATCCTTCACAAAGAAGCTGTTCCAGGGTTCCCTTTAGAAATAGTTGTAGCCAAAGACAATGAAATCCTGCTGTTTCAAGCCTTCTTCCTTTGGAGGACATTAAGGTATTTTTCTAATTCCTCAGCTGATTCAATACAAGATGAGATGGAATATCAGGGTGATCCTGTAAGCACTGCCTTGTTGAATTTCTCCTCACCAGAACCCCACTTCGTGCAGGCCTCTTCTTATTCCCCCAGATGAGGAGATCCTAAGCCATTTTTCTGCTTTGGAAGAGGTCTGCTAATATATCACCACCTGACCAATTTAAGAAGGACAATGTTCTTTGCTCTAAGCAACAGGTATCATGTACAATGATGCCTCTAGAAGTCTTAGCAGGACCTCTGCTAGCCAAACTCCATCTGCCAATCTTGCCAAGGACAGAGGTTTTTGAAATTGTCCTTCTGGAAAGATGTGTGCTCTCTGGCACATCATTTCAGTGCCATGCCCCAAATAAGAAAGGAGCACAGAAGTGTAGGATTTAAATGAGAATCTTTTGGTCTTCTGGCCAAGATCCATCAGATATTTTCCGTGTGCAGAACACTGTTGCATAGGCTGGAGAAAAGTGTGGAATAATAACAATTCCTGATTCATTCCAGGACTCTAACTTTGAGAGCAGCAGAGCACGCATTTCACACATTTCACCAACACTTGAGTGCACAATCAATCGTACTGTGATTCTGTGACTCTAGATTCTTTTAAGTCACCTCTTTTCCCATGGAGAACTTCCTTGAATTAAAAACTGTTAAAAATCTAACCAGCTTTTAGTCATTATTCTTTCACGACTGTAATGCAGTGTTGACCTAAAATACTTTAATTTGGTGTCAAATATATCCCACTTCGGCATCCATTGCTCAGAACAGGAATTGAATCTGTTTTCTCACGGCCCTTTTTTTCCTCAAACTGCCTTGATTATAGTAATAGGACTGGTTCTGAAGTTGCATAATAATATATTGGATTGAAAATAAATCCGCCTGGTATAGTGGTGCACGCTTGTAATCCCAGTACTTGGAAGGTTGAAACAACAGGAGGAATCACAGGTTCACAGCCAGGCTCAGCTACTTAGTGAGGCCCTCTGCAACTTAATGAGACCCTGTTTCAAAATAAAGAATAAAAAATAGAGCTGGAAGTGTAGCTTGGAGGTAGAATGCCCCTGGGTTCAATCCCCAGTGCTGGGGGTCGGGGAAGTAAATTCAATCCAATTTTGATGAAATCAGGCCTTTTTGTTGGTCATTTATATTTTCACGTTTCTATGCAATACTGTTCTCACAAAAGTCAAACTACTATAGATATAGCCACATGTGATAGGAAACAGTACTAAAATGTTAGGGCACTGATGGAAAACAAAGTATGACTTCAGATAAAATATTGGGAAATATCTCATTGCCTGCAGAAGTGTCCATTATGAATTGGCAGTTACTCCAGGGACATAGAATGACCACAGCAAAGACACAAGAAACATATGTTACCATCCCCAAAAAGACTAAAATTTGCTCCAGCTGGGCTGATGACACATACCTGTAATCCCAGTATTTGGGAGGATGAGACTCAGGTTTGAGGCCAGTATGAGCAATTTAGTGATATCCTCAGCAACTTAATGATACCCTGTTGCAAAATGAGAAATAAAACAGGGCTGCAGGCCGGGCTGGTGGCACACGCTTGTAACCCAGCATTTGGGAGGCTGAGACTGGAGGATACGGGTTCACAGCCAGCCTCAGCTACCTAGTGAGGCACTTCGCAACTTAGTGAGACCCTGTTTCAAAATAAAGAATAAAAAATAGGGCTGGGGGTATAGCTCGGAGGTAGAATGCCCCTGAATTCAATCCCCAGTACCACAGAAAAAAAAAAAAAAAAAAAAAACCAGGGCTGCAGGTATATCTCCAGAGGTAGAATGTCCCAGGGTTCAATCCCCAGTACCCAAAAAAAAGTTCCTGTTTGTATCTGAATAGGAAAAAGATGTGTGTTAAATATAATAAAATGAGATACCAAGTATTAAAGTGCCTTTAAAATTATATTTCTATCATATCACAAGGAATAATCTATCAAGGTGAAATAGAAAAGTTCCAGAGCAAATGGACAATTTTGATTAATGATGTATTGAGTTTTTCTATTTTAATATTAAATGTTGAAGGTATCAATTTGTAGAGTATATATTAGCCAACTTCTACCATCTAATGTAGGTCATAAATGAATGGGAAATGCTAATTTTAAAAGCACAAAATAATTTTTTGCCTTTTGCATGTGACCATATCCATCCAGAAGCACTTTTTTTACCTAAAATATTTGACATATACATTTTAGATCAGCACATACCAGTAGCCCTTCTGTGCATTTGATGTTTGTTAGTTTGTGGTGCTAGAAATTGAACCCAAGAGCATTCCACCTTTAACCTACACCCTCAGCTCTGTTTTATTTTTTATGTGGAAATAGGGTCTCTTAGTTAAGTTGCTGAGTCTACCTTCGAATCTGTGATCCTCCTGTCTCTGCATCCCAAGTACTGGGATTACAGGTGTGTATCACCACACCTGGCTGCTTTTTTGTTTGTTTGTTGTTTGTTCTCAATGTATGTGTGTGCACACATGGATGGAACCCCCAGGGATGTTCTACCTCTGCGCTATAGCCACAGCCCTATTTTACTTTTCATTTTAAAAGAGGATCTTTCTAAGTTGCTGGGGGCCTCAATAAGTTTCTGAGGCTGGCTTCAAATCTACTATCCTCCTGTCTCAGCCTCCTAAGTATTAGGATTACAGATGTGCACTTCTATGCCCGTCTTATGCATTTGATTTTTATTTGTTCAACTGAACAAAAGCTAGTATGCTGAATGTTCTAGGGAAGTATATCAAACATATTTCTTGTCCTAGAGAAATGTTGTTAGATGTACATCTGTGACCATACACCCACCTGATGAAACCAGTTGGAGGAGGCCTGGACTGCTCAAGTCAGTGTGTGGTTCTGGTCTTCACACAGCCCATTCCATTTATTTTCTTCCAGTTTCTAGCTACAGATAAAATCCTGATCCTACCTATGAATCATAATATGTACCCCAAAAAAGCACATTTATCACCATAGGGGAAAAATACAATTTATAGGTAGAAGGTCATCTTTGCAGAGTTGTACAAGTGCAGTCTCTTAATGAATTCCTACAACTCGGTGAAAGTATAATTCCATACTACCCTATGATTGTTATGCTTTTTTCTGGTGTCAGTTTAATCTTCCCTTATATTTTTTTTCCATAATATATTTTCTGTTGGCAAAAAGTTATCATGAACTTCAAATCTTACACATCAGTAAAGAGTACAAGGTTCTGGTCTCTGTAAATATGCTCAGGATATTTCTTTACCCTTAAGCTTCCACTCTAAAACATAGAACTCCTCCTTTGATGGGATAACCTATGGTATTGTTTACTTAAAGCTGTTATAAATTGTCTCTCTTGGTCTTAGATTTATAGGTAGAATGAGTTTGGCAAAACATTGTCAATCTTATGGCTGGGGTCTAGACTAGAACCATTATTTTGGTTGGCTAATAAGAGTAGTGATAAAAGAAAAATGTTAGGTTTGAAAACTGAAGATGTTTACAGTAAATTTTAAGAGAATGTAGGAAAGAAGCAATACCATTCCTTGGTCATTATGTCTTAAAACTTGCATAAACTTTACTCTTTGATGTTTACAGTTATCTTTCAGAAAGAAAATGTTAGTCATTGAAGGAATTTAGAAATTTTATGGCAACGGGAAGTTTATATAAAAAGTTCCATAAGGAATTACTTCCATCAACATTACATACATGTGTGAGAATACCAATGTCAGTCTCAATACCCTGTATGAGGAAGAGGGAAGCCACCACGTGCTGTGCATGTATGTCAATATCACTATGATTCACATTATGATGTGAGACTATAATACACCAATAAAAGTATATAAAAATAAAAAATTCAGTAAGATTGTGTCTGTGTGTTGTACTGGGGATTGAACCCAAGGACATTTCTGAACTACATCCCCACCCCTATTTTATCTTTCATTTTGAAACAGGGTCTCACTGAGTTGTGCAGGGCCTCACTTAAATTGCCGAGGCTGGCAGCGAACCCGAGATCCTCCTGTCTGAGCCTCCCACATACTGAGATTACAAGTGTGCACCACCATACCTGGCTCAGGAAGAATTTTCTTAAAACAAATTATATGTGGTAATAAAAGTAGAAGGTGCAATGCCCACATCATACATATTTTTACTGAGAAAACACTGATCAAAGCATCTCTTCTAATATGCCATCCCGCCTACCTATGAAGAGTTGAATCACTGTCCCTTTTTAGAATGTGGATAAAAATGTAGACCTCTTGATCTTAACAGTGGCAACTAAAACACTTTATTTTTGTCTGTCTTCCATGGCAACAGGAGATGAAACTTGAGAAGACAGTGTGGACTAGTAGATAGAGTATTGGACCGGAGGTCAAGATCCTCTGCCCTGTTCTATTCCCAGCCTGCTTCTGGGTTGTTAGGTAAACTCAGATAAGCCAGTTACCCTCTCTGTACCTCATATTTTCCATCTGTGAAAATGTAGGTAGAGACATTCTGTACTTGGCTCCTTCACAAAGATATGTAAGAAACAGTTTACTGTGAAGAAGTTCATAGTACCTTTTGGTTGACAAGATGCTATTTAAATATTTCAGTGTTTGTTTCCTTTGGCAACTCTCTTCCCACAACTGTCCGCTATCAGTGCACTACAGAACAAGTACCGCTAAACAGGCTTTATTGCATAGAAGCCAAGAGTGGGGCTCTGGAGCCAGACTGCCTGGGCCTAAATCTTAGATCCACTACCGACTGGTGCACTGACCATGTACAAGACAGTGTACTCAATCTCCTCATCTGTTACTCAGAGGTAACGGTAGCCCTCGCCTTACTGTGGTGCAGCAAAGCTTGAAAGCATTTATGAGCACACCATCAGCATTGTATAAACAGTAATGTGCTGTATGCAAGTGAGTGTGGTTACTGTTATTCCCTAGAGCAGTTCTTCACTCAACTTGGCACAGTAGTAAAGCCTTGCCTCTGGCCCTGAGTTCTTCTGTGCCTCTCTTCCCAGCATGGCTGCTCCATCTTCCTCCTAAATGCCTGTATCTCACTGCACCACTCCCACAGGCCTCTGGCCCCCGAGGATAAACTCTTAGTCACTGTTATCCATCACATCATCTCTCAAGCAAGGGAGTGTCCCGTAAAAGATAAAAGAAATCCAGGTGTTTTAAACTATTCTCAAAAACATCTTTGATTTATTGATTTGAAAAAAATGCTAACCAATTTCAGAAGTTTTGCAAACTGTCAAGTGAGATCATTGTCAGTTGGCAACTGGGTCTTTTTTATTTTTGCGGTACTGGGGATTGAATTCGGGGGCATTCTACCTCCGAGCTATATCCCCAGCCCTATTTTTTATTCCTTATTTTGAAACAGGGTCTCACTAAATTGCAGAGTGCCTCACTAGGTAGCTGAGGCTAGCCGCGAACCCATATCCTGCCAGTCTCAGCCTCCCAAATGCTGGGATTACAAGTGTGCGCCACCACGCCCGGCTCCCAACAACTGGGTATTGATAATTATAAAAAATAAACTGAGAAACCAACAGGAAGAAACAGAAGAACAGGTAACTGACTAAATGGAGTTCTTTTTAACCTCTCTACTCAGCATTCTTTAATGATGTCTATCAGAGAGGTATTTTATGAAAGTATCCCAAGCATAAATTGCTCAAAAATAAAGAAGTGGCATAGTTAGGATACAGCTCAATGGTAGAGCACTTGCCTAAAATATGTGAGGGCCCTGTGTTCTATCCCCAGCACCAAAAACAATGGAGCATTCACATTTTTGTTTCAGGGATTGATGATATTGCATGAGTATAAAAATTTAGGAGTTGATGAAGATTATTGATTCAATTTTTATAGCTTACTATAGTGTGGGATTTCAGAGATTGAATAGCATCTAAGAGATAATCATATGTTTTACCAATTTTTGTTCTTTCTTTATTATTAGAACCATCGTATATCACAATTGATCCACCTGCATGTGGAGAGTTGTCAAACTGCACTCTGACAGAGAAGGACTGCATTTATGGTTTCAAACTGGATCACAATGGTTGTCGAACTTGTCAGTGCAAACACAGTGAGTAGACAGGAGACTTTTTTTCTGAAGTCTAATATGATATTGTCAAAGCCTATTATATGATTAAATCTCTTTTTCACTCCTGTTCAGACATCCCCTTGGCAACCTGAAAAATGGTGGGGGAGGGTATGTTGTATTTAACACAAACAAATATGCAGTCATTTGGGGGAAAGGAGCTGCTCCTTTTCTGGTTTTCATCTTTGTTTCATTGTATTCATATCCTTGATGTCCAGTTCCATTAGGGGTGCAGCCCTGAGTGCACCCCTTTACAGTAGCTTTCCAGCCACCCAGTTGCTTCTCTCCATAGCACCCTGGCTGGAGTTCAGTAACAAGAAGCCACTCACAGGGCATCCCATTCCACATATGGTAGCCATAATCCTTAGAATGTGCTTCACTCTTGTTGACTCCAGTTCCATGTAGACGCCAACCATGTCTCTAGGCCATGACCTCTGAAACTAGATTAAGTATATTGCATTTCTCTCAGGGAGAAAAAAAAAATACACACACATACACGTGTACATGTGTGTATGTGTGTATATATTAACATATATATATAACATATATATGTGTGTAATGTATATATATATAGATAGATATGCATGCCCTAAATGTTTAAAACTATTTTGTGTTCCCCTAATTCCTCCACAAGAATAAACATCCTCAGTCCCCTTCACCATTCCTCAAGTGACATAGTTTCTAGAATTTATTTGGTCTTTTCCATGTTATCTTTGTCCTTATGTAAAATGTGGCTCAGAAACAATCAAAATCCTGCAGAATTTGGTCTGATCACTGTCATGCTGTTATGTGACTTAAGTTAACATTTGCTCTTTGAATTGCACACTGTCGGCTAATACTGAGTGTGTCACTAGGTGCTTTTTATATCAGCTGATGTTGGTTCACGTCTGTTCCATATTTGAACTTTTGAATTTCATCTGATCACATTAAGGTAGGGCAAAGTTAACAAGAAATTATGGTAATAGCTTTAAACCATTTTCCAACTAGTTGGAATATTTTTTAATCTTGATAATGTGATCTTATTCTTTATACCTCCCAGCTTATAGTAAATAAGTAGAACTTATATGTCCTCCCCTATATAAAATTTAAGTAGATTAAATTGTACAGAATCAAGGACAGGGCCCTGTAGTATGACATTGAACATGTGCTTCACTCCTTGAGTGGTGCTGTTCAGCTAATAAAACCTCAGCTCCGTCTCTACAAGGAAGTCTTGACACATGTGCCCTGATGTCTTGTCTAAAATCAAAATGCATCATACTTGCATTATATTTGTTTCCTTTGCTAGAAACCCCGTTTTCAAAATAAACTGAAGCTGGTTGGGAAGGCCTTGTTCTTCCTGACCCTGTGCTGGCTCCTGGTGGATAATACTTTCTTTCTTTTCATCACAAATGTGTGTCACAATTCTTACCCAAGAATTTTCAGTTGTGAGTGTTGAGCCTAGTTTTGTGTCGTTTTTAGAAACTTCTGTCCCTTTTGAGTTGACATTTGGCCTATTTCCTGAAATCTCTTTCTATTCTTTCTCATCTTTCCCAAACATAGACAATGGTTCTATAATAAGCAGATTCTCTGTGGGCCTCTGGATATAATTATCCTAGACTCAGAGGCTTGGACTAACAATGTAGATAGATGCTCACTTTCTTAATTAGCAGTTATCTTGGGCTTCACATTCTTCTTAATCTTAATGGTTCATCACCTTTTTGTAAGAACACTTCGGATGAGGACGAAAATATAAAATAGGAGTTGAATTATTCTGTGTTCTCAGTTATGTTACAGTGGAGTTAGCGCTGTACAATGGAGTTAGTACTAAGAAAGTTTATAAACTGTGGTTATGCCATCTTTATGTTTCCTACAAGCCTCCACCCATCTGGGGCTGTCCTACCTTTCTGTACTTGCTTCTGTTTAGCAAAGGGTGAATCTCTGTTACACACCCATCTGCCTTTTATACCTGCCTTTGGAAAGCTAAGTTTGCAGGAGAATTGCCTTGGCATCCACACTTGTTTACATAAATGGCCAGCCTTGTCTTTTTAACGCCAAGATCATTACCTAGATTCTTTCTGATTTTTTTTAATGTCTAAAAATACAGATTTCATCTTGCTAAGTCACCTCAACCAACTCCTTTACCTGGGTTTTGCTATTACGAAATTTTGGCCACCTAGTCATGCTTTGATAAGACTCCTACAACTGCATGAGGGACTTTCATCACTAAGTTCAAAGAAGGTATCACAGGCCTTTTACAAATTGAGACTATTTGGAAGACTTCCTCTGCCTTGTCTTTGAGTTAATTTCGTATCCTGACATTATAAAAGGAATATCTGTGTGTACTACCTGTGGTGACCTCCATTTTATTCACATTTAGGGAAAAAAAAATATGTACATGAGAACATTGCATTTTGTGCCAATAATTTTTTGTTTACATATAAATATTACCTATTCATTATTTGTAATTTTACCTATTTGTAGAACTATCTGGTCTTTTTCTTTTTTTCCTCTTCCCTTTTTTTCAGCACCTGTCATGTTGTAAGTACAATATTAGGTATTAAGGCCACAAAGAGGAACAAAAGCAAGACCTTTTCTAAGAAAAATAAATAAATGAAATATCACCATTTTAAGCCCAGTGCTGTAACATACAAAAGTAAATCCTACTAAGAGGAAGCTCTGGTCCTCCAGGAGAACTCAGGCTTCTGCTTGCACCAGAGCAGGGATGTCCGGCCTCTCCAGGGCCACACGCAGCGCTCAGCACGCAGTGCTTTGTAGACACTGGCTGAGCAAAGGAACAGGGAACCTTCAGCATGGTGAATGCCTTAAGGCATCGTTCTTACCTGGGTTCTCACCATCTTGATCATGTTTCCACATCTGAGATTCTTGACCTGGGCTAGTTTTGCCATCTCTTGCTACCCTGGACCTGAAAACATAAACACCAACTTGTATTTGCCAGTTTGTCTGTATCATACAGAAGTCTAAGCATATGCATTTTGCTCTCCCCTCTCCCACTTCTGTTGGCCATCCTGATTATTTGATACCTTTGGAAGACACATCTTTGGAGTTGGGTAAGACTGAACCAAACTGCTGGGTCCTGGGTTGTCAGATTCTTGTGATTGCACACAGCTCTCCTCACAGGCTCTGGCGTCAGACTGGCTGCATCCAAGGGATCACAGCAAGCCGCTTTACTTCTAGGATGTCTGCATTCTCATTTGTACTGGATAGAGGATAGAGAACAGTATGTAACCAGTGGCTTATGGTGAGGACTATTGAACAAATGCAAAGCGAGCTTATTGCCTGACATGTGGCAGTGGTTTATTCTGCATGCTAGCTGTTTTATAACATCCTTTTCTGAGTCAGCTCAAGCTAGCTGGTGTGGAAAGCCCCCAGCTTCCCCTTGTCCCTTGTTCCCACACCAACCTGCCTCCAGTTCTTCCTGTCCTCGCAGGACACTTGCCCCAGCAACTTTCATTTTGGTTTTTCATTTTAACTTCAAAGTTTTCTTTCTCCTTCTTGGCTTTAGGGGGGGAAAAAAGAAAGTTCCTTGTAGTTGAGTAGGGCTTGGCATGATCTTTTTCCTATTACACTGATTGAAAGGTATCTTCTCCAGAGTTCTCCCTTACGTTGTTTTTCTGCATCTCATCAAAACCTTTTTCCACACAATAGTCCTAACTCTTATAGACTAGACCTAGTTCCCATTGGCATCAAGATTTCTTAAAATATGGCCAACATCAAATAAATATTTCTCCTTTCTTCTTGATTTATTGTTTGCTCACATACTCATTCTTCCATTCATGTAGCATTTGTTGAGGACCTACTGCAGGCTACACACTACAGGAATACAACAAAGATAAATATGCCTTTACTTTTGACTAACATTGGTAATATGCTGAATAGTAGTATTATGCTAATATGTTGTAATATACTACAACAGAATTCAGTATTTTTTAGACAGTCACATTAGAATTAAAATAAAAAACCTTGTAGAAACATATCCTTCAAAAGTATATGACAAAGCATTGTTTTTTTTTTAAAGAAATATATTGTAGATTTGCTATTTTAATCTGTAAAAGCAGCATTCTTGTAACACTACTAAAGAAAGTAAAACATCAAAGAAATATGGAGAATTTAAATTCTCTCTCACTTGGTTTTTCAAAGACGTATTTAGAATAAAGAGAAGAAATACAGCAGAAAATGCTTAAGAAAGTAGGGTAGCAATAGAAATTAAAACTAAAACCATGTAACTAAGCTACCAGAACCATAACACTTGTTTGGTACAAACTATTAACAATATTACTTTTTAAACATAAATGCTTGTTGCTATCGGACAACCATAATAAACTCTGTATGTTAAGTGACATCCAAGTGAATTAAATGGCACCATCCTTTTGGCAACTTATTGTCCACATCTTTAAATCAAATCAAGTGCTTTGACTGGATTATTGGTAACTTCTATTCCAGTTCTAATGTTCTTTGATTTTTAAGAATTAATAATGCTTTTATCTAGAAACTGTTGAAGACATGTAAAATTAATGGTAACAAGGAGGGAAGAGCCTGTATATCCTTCATAAAACATATACTTTTTTCATAAAACATATGTATATATGGTATGTGTGTACATGCATATGTGATTTAAGCATACCAAGAAGCCTATATAGGGAGGCAGATTCCTTGTTTTTATTTCCTTATACTTCTGAACTAGCACCTACCATCCCAGTCAAGATCGGGGCCACTTATATGTGATGCTGCATTTCTTTATGTCATAGTCTCAGAACTTCCTGGCCATCCTTAATTGATAACAGGTTTGTACAAATTTTCAGTAGCCAAGAATTTGAAGTTTTGTAGCAAAAACTACACAGTACAACTCTAGGGGGCACCATTCACCAGTGTTGCACAGGGAAGTTACATTATATTCACTTGTAATAAAGGATGAATGATGCTTCTTACAGGTGCCACAGCTTGGCCGAGGAGCAAACGTCCCCCTTTCTCCAGAATGACTAGAGTTTGCTAGAGGTGCTAGAGTTCTGCTCTTAACCAGCCATACTGTACAGGCCATTCTTCATCACTTTCTCTTTGATGGTAATTTCTTCCCATGGATTAGAAAGCATTTTTAGATCACACAGTCGAGTAAAGTGCTGAAAAAAATACAAACAGAAAGCCACCTCTTTTTCCCATAGTTGCCTTCAATGATGTGCTAACGCTTTCAAATTTATAATCCCCACCCTTCCAAGAATGTGATATTTTTATTCTGCCTGTTCATCTCTTTATTTAAATGTTTGACCTGATATATTTAAGAAAAATCCATATTATTATACATGGATCTAGGACTACCTGCCAATCTTTAATTTCTCTATTTCTGACCTAGAAATATAGACAAGAACCTGCAGCTGCACAGTCCCTAGTCAGGGAGGTGCTAGGCTATTTCACTCAAGATAGCATGGACAGTCTCCTTGCTCATGAAGGTCCTATATTTTTGTTTAAACATAGCCGCCTTATTTGGAATTCCTCTTCCATAACAAAGCAGAGATAAGTGTTCTATAGAAAGAGTTTTCTGTCACTGTGAGAAAACATCTGAGATGATCTGCTTATATGAAGGAAAGTCTTATTTTGGCTCATGGCTCCAGTCCACAGTCCCTTCGTCCTGTTACTTTTGGACCTGTGGCAGAACAGTACATCATGATGGGTACACATGGTGGGAGGAGATATTTAACCCATGGCAGCCTCAAAGCAAAAGAGAGGAAGGGTCTGAGGTCCCAGTATACCCCATCCAGGGGCATGCCCCCCAGTGACCTAACTTACTTCTAACCCCAACTATCAGTGATTCCGCCACCACCTGGCAAATAGACCTTTATCACAGGAGCACTAAGGGGACACTTCCAAATCATAGCACAGAGGAGGTGAAAGACAAAGTGAGTTTTATCACATGGTTTAAACTTGATTGTGACAGGATAGCCTTTTAAAAAATATACTTTTATTGGTGCGTTGTAACTGTACATCATATTGAGGTTTAGTGTGATAGAATAATGGCTTTTTTTTTTTTTTTTAAGGGTAAGAGAAGAGCATGTTAGATTAAGGCCTGTGGAAAATGTGCTCAGACTCCAAAGTTTCAAGGAATTTAATCTCCAAGGATGCTGACTCTGCAAAGTTCTAGGAGTGTTTTTAATTCATCTATTTCCCAACATAATCTACTTGGTGTCATGACTTAAAAATTCTCATAATAGAAAAATGAGTTCACAGCTTAGATCTCTGTGCAGGAGAAAGAAAAGTGGCTATGACAGTCTTCTCCACTCTTTCATCTGTTCCCTTAATAATGGGAGATGAAAAATAATGACCTTCCTTCCAAGTCACATAATTACAAATTTTTAAATGAGCCATTTCAAAATTCTCTTTTAAGGATATAGTTTAGTATTCAGTTGCTTCACAGTGTGATACAGACCCACGAGGCCATATTAAATAAACATGTGTAATGAAAGGTTTATGATAATGACAAAGTCCAAAATTATACCATAAATCACATTTTCTTTTTGAAAAGATAGCAAACTAAATATGCAAATATTGCCAGAAAAGATTCACAAAAGATGATATCTTACAATATTTATGTAAAACACAGACCCATTTCACCTATTAGTTGTAAGTAAGCTTTAACTTTAGATTATGAGACTTGTCTGTGGTGGGAATACATGCGTTCTGGTTTTCCTAGTGACCTTTGCATTATTATAGTATTTGTGTTTAAAAGATGTCCAGATGAAATAAAAATTTGTTTATCATTCCAGCAGTAATAGTCTCTGCATCCCTTACCTGTCCGTGTGAAACAGTGTCCAAACATTGCCACACTTCTTCATATCAACCGTATCACCTTCCTTCTTGAAACTTGATGCTCTTTCAAATTCTGCATTTAATTTATTTAATTTCTCAACTTGCTTTATTTACATTATCTAGCATGCCTTTCTTATCTTAATAATTTTATTCCCTATATTTTTCTTTTACTCCCTGGATCACTTTTTTAAATCATTTTTTAAAACTTCTATGAAGATAATGTCTTTAATAGTTTCTTTTAATAGTAACTATTGCTTCTTTCCTATTTTTTTAATTCCTTCTCTATATAATTACTGACTAACAGGACATTTAAAACATTACTCTAGGTTTTGCTAATAGGGAATAGTTTGGACATTTCAAATAGTGCCTACTTGTACACTGATAGGAATATTTTCCAGGCTCAGGGGCATACATCTGTAATCCCAATGACACAGGAGGCTAAGGCAGGAAGATTACAAGTTTGAGGCCAGCCTGGCCAACCTAGCAAGACCAATGGAAAGGACTGAGGATGTAGCTCAGTGGTAAAGCACCCCTGGATTCCATCCCCAGTGCTAAACACACACACACACACACACACACACACGAAAGAACATAGCTATTAAATGAATATTTCTTCAACTCATACATTTTTTTTTAGTCAATCAGCTAAGTATATCTGAATACCTGGATATATGTCAGCACAGAGGAAAAAAGATACCTAAATGGAGCACTGAGTATTTCATTTTCTGTCATGTTGTAAAAGACATGCTTTTTTAAAATAAGAGTAAGAAATCCGTTATACTTGCCACATACACTTTGTAGTGTTATATGATACCATCTAATACCCGTAAGAGTAAATATAATATGAACATTTAAATACATTTATCATCTATGATACTATGCAATAGAAATAAAGACATATAGTGAAATGAATTCCCACATTTTAACATAAATGGCCATCAGTGATTTGAAGTGATTAATAAAAATATTTCATGTAAAATGCACTCAGTCATTAATTATTAACAGTTATCAGCCTTCTCCTCACTCAAAGCCTGCCAGATGTGTTAGGCTTCAGAAGTCTATTTCAAAGTTGGACTGTACTGCGTGTATTACTACCAAAAGATAGAGTCATGTTGTGATAGCCATGAAATAACACAATTTATACTTTTCGACTATGACTAATGCTCTCCTAGAGCTGAGAAACTTGAATCTGTGGAAGATAAAAGGCTTTGGGGAGGTTTTGAAGCAGCGACGTGTTGTAGTCTGTTCACCTTTGGAAGAAGCATGCATCTGTGTGTCTTCACAGGGGAGGAGCTGTGCTCGGGCCTGAAGCAAGGCTGCACCTTGGACTGTCCCTTCGGCTTCCTAACTGATGCCCACAACTGTGAGATCTGTCAGTGCCGCCCACGGCCCAAGAAGTGCAGACCTGTAATCTGCGACAAGTATTGTCCACTTGGATACCTGTATGTATTTCTTGATCAAAAAGCCCATTATTAGGTGTAACTTGAAGTGTTCACACCCATTTTGTCTACTGTGTGTGTGTGTGTGTAGAGAGAGAGAGAGAGAGTGTGTGAAGGAGTCAGTGATCTGAGTACAGAATACTTATCCTGGTTTTGTTAGTAATTCAGAAAGCAGGGAAAGAATTGTGCCTCCAAAGATGATAATCAAGCTGTCTTCTTCCTCTTTTTTTATGGAGATGGGCCTGTCATGTAGACTTCCCCATAGGAAGTCCTTTGTACTTTATCCCGGGGAGTCGGGATGGAATTGTCAGGGTGCCCTAGTGCTTACAGTGCTACAGCTTTTCACAGCTGTCCTGGAGACACTTTGGCGTAACTTTATTTAACCTGTAATTTTAGATCAGTTGACAGCCACTCCTTGACAATACTGAGCATCCTACCTGCTATGCTGAGATATCTAACTTTGGAGTTAGTCAGCATTTCATATTTTTTTCCTTAGGTAGCAGATTTTATGAGTTCCATGGGAGGTGACTTGTATATTTAGTTGATCCCTTAAAAAAAAAATCACTTTTCAGAGCCGGGCGTGGTGGCTCACACTTGTAATCCCAGCATTCGGGAGGCTGAGACCGGAGGATCCGGGTTCGAGGCCAGCCTCAGCTACCTAGTGAGGCACTTCACAACTTAGCGAGACCCAGTTTCAAACTAAAGAATAAAAAATAGGGCTGGGGGTGTAGCTCGGAGGTATAATGCCCCTGAATTCAATCCCCAGTACCGCAAAAAAAAAAAAAAAAAAAAAATCAATCACCTTTCAGAATCTTGTTTTAAAATTCTTGCCTTTGCTTTCTTCCATTTCAATCTTTCTGCCTTTCCAATTTCATAGACTTATATCAAGTTATAAAGGATTTAGATCTATCATCTTTTAACCATTTTCTTCAGTCATCTTTTTCTTCCTTTTGAAAATTCTAGGTTGGGTGATAGAGTTTAATTCTCATTTTAGTTGGGTAATTTAATTAAGAACATTATTCTCAAAAATTCTCTAAGCAAACAAATCATCATGGTTCTTAATTCTAAAATATAAATATGATACCAGTAAAAGTATAGTTATTTCATTGCTTAACTGATAATATATAATAAAGTATCATTTATCACAGTAGTAACTATATCCACTTGATACCATATTATGACCATTTAGAGTCAAGGCCACATTCAAATCCAGCCCTCATTTAGACATTTCTTGGAAGATTATAGATTTCGCTTTGGGTATCCTAACAGCAAGCACATTCACAGAGGACCCAGTTGACTGTCATGGACAACTGAATATCATACCAGCTTGAACACGTGTTTTAAAGACAGTCTTTGAAAGAGAACTCTTGACCAAATACTCCCATAAGATACATATGTTGGGATGAAGACAGTCATTGGTGCCCAGTGAGCCGTTCCTTTATGCAGATGCACACAGTAGGGATAGAGGGACACATGGATATGTGAACAGTGGACCGCGAATCAGCCAAAGCCTTGGTAGATCTTGACAGACACAATATATGACACAAATATGAATGATCAGTTTAATTTATCTTCATGTTGAGACACAAGAGTAGACACGAGTGCTTAGTACTTATTTAGTGAAATGTGGTTCAGTTGTCAGTTGGACAGTGGTCACTTGTCAGCAATTTCTCACAGGCTGTCTTCTTGCAGAGCCCTTTCATTTGCCCAAGATGAGAAAGAGCAGGAATCCTATTTTGGTTGACTGTTGCAGTTGGCCACTTATTGTTACTTGGGATGAAACTTAAAGAAAAATAGAGTAATTCTTCCTCCTGAGAGTAATTCTTCCTCCTGAAGCCAATGAGGGCCAGGCTGGTAGAGGACATGCTGAGGTGAAAGGGCGCTGTTCTGGAGCTATAAACAGGAGGAAGACAGGGTGGGTGAACTCCTTGTACCATTCTCTTTTTAGAAAACATTAGGAAGCCAGGCATAGTGGCACACCCCTATAATCCCAGTACTTGGGAGGTTGAGACAGAAAGATTGGAGGTTGGAAGCCAGTGTGCAGCAACTTAGCAAGACCCTGTTTCAAAACAAAACAAAAAAAAACAGTTGGGCATGGTGGCACATGCCTGCAATCCCAGTACTTGGGAGGCTGAGACAGGAGGATTACAGGTTCAAGGTCAACAACACAAAAAGCTAGGAGTGTAGCTCAGAGGTAGAATGCCCTTGGGTCCAATTCTTGGTACCACAAAAAAAGAAGGAAGGAAGGGAGGAATGAAGAGATTGATTGTTGGAAAGAATTGTTTTGTCCAGAAAATCTTTTTATGAACTACCATAATTGTGTGTGTGTGTGTGTGTGTGTGTGTGTGTGTGTGTATGTATATATGTGTGTGTTCACGCTTACGCACTTCTGAGGATTGAATCCAGGGGCATTCTACCTCTGAGCTACCCCAGCCCTATTTTATTCTTTATTTGGAAACTGGGTCTTACTAAGCTGCAAAGGACCTTACTAAGAAGCTGAGGCTGGCCACAAACCTGCAATCCTCTTGTTTTTATAAACACATATTTATTTATTTGATACTTACTTTCTGATAACACAGAATTTGAGCACTCTAGTTTACTCAGGAAAGAAAGTTTCCTCCAGCTTTTTTCCTTTACCCTTCAGGATTAGTTCATACCTCACGGTTGGAGGATTTAAAAACTGATTTTCCTGTCTAACTAGACCTAATGAAGTAATTACTAGACCTTGACTCTAGGACCATTTGAGACTTTTATTCTTTATCAGCATTTATGTACCCAGGACTGTGAGTTCTTAAGTTCTCCTTTTGTCTTCTATAATTTTCAGTAGATACCTCATTAAAATTTTTACTAGTATCTGGAAATTCTCAGGGAATATAAATGTGTAAGGAAGCCTGTAGCCCTAACAAAAGGACTTTTGTCCCCAATGCCAATTGCCAACATCGACCTGTGATGTATCCTTCACCTTCCTATTCATAGAGTTGTACATTTATCTTTTTACGCCATGGTACCACTTCTCCTAATTAAATCAACAGCCGTGTCATTGGCATTCTGACCCCCACATCCTTCTAGACCTTGGTCCTAGATGGGTGGTGGTCATGGCCACAGGGAGCTCATTACTCATCACCCCAGGAGTCAGAGAGCAGAAGTCAAGTCGTTCTGCTAAAGTGGCAGGATTGCTTCATTGACCCTTGTTCTGAGTGGCTGGGTATCATTTGAGACTTTGTGATTTTCTGACCTCTGGCAAAATTTTAATTACCCAGGAAGAATAAGCACGGCTGTGACATCTGTCGCTGTAGGAAATGCCCAGAGCTCCCATGCAGTAAAATCTGCCCCTTGGGCTTCCAGCAAGACAGTCACGGCTGTCTTATCTGCAAGTGCAGAGGTAAGTGTGAACACGTGGTCCTTTCCCTTAAAAGAGCTGGGGAGGGAAGAGAGCAGAAGGACATCCTGCAAATGAAATGGTTTAAGTGATTGCTGCCTACTCTCTGACATCAGCACTATCTGTGGGACTTCCCCACCCTACCCTCCTCAGAACTCCTTTCATATTAATGGAATAAAAGGGCTCAGGGCAGAATTTAAAGCAAGCATATGATGGATAAGAAACGCTGACCAAGTTAATCACTTCTTAGTTCTTCACTTTTACTTGTCTCAAGAACTTTTCCTGAAGCTAAAGTTTATCTTGGCCTCCATAAAGACTCCCTCTCCTCAGAAATGGGCTTGATACAGCTGACACAGTAAAGAGCCTCATTTCAGTGCCCTTGAGGGTGGGCGTCACTGGAAATCTGCTTCTGCGTCTCCTGGTAACAGCTTTCTATGAGAATTCAGACAGAGCTAAGTAGCACATGCCAGCCTAGAGCTGCATTTAATCCCAAATCCTTGGGCCTCTCCACTGCCAGGGACTTCCTGCTCCAGGGACACTCCTAAAGCCCCCCGTGCACCCCTGGCTTGCCACTTGTGCCCTTGTCTCAGCCCCTGCCTCTCTGGCCATTCTGGTTTGTTGTAGGTGTCAGCATGGCACACAGACTAAGCAATAAAAGATCCCTAAAGTTTGTTCAGCGTGTTTCCAAAATTGGACAGTTACCACTTGAATGTGTTTTGAAGCGGTCAGAATAAACAAAATCCATTCAGTTGTTCAGTCATTCTACAAAATAAAAATCGTTGTATAAGGGCCCAGGATTTCCCCATTGAATAGAGTAATGATTCTCCATATATTATACATATATGTAGCATCCATCATAAAATCAATGCCTGAGTATTGTATAAAATAAAACAAAGTAGAACAAAAGGAATAAAAGTCAGCAATGGGAAATATATTAGCAAATGCTTTTTTCCCCCCCGTTTTTTAGAATTGCAAACCTGTGACTTAAATTCTTTTTCTGAGCATTGCCCTTGCCACTGACCACCTTTGTAGACATAATTGTTGGTGGCCAGGTCCCATCCCTGTAAGGACACTACAGTCTGTTTCTCCTGTGCCATAGCTGCTTCTTTACCAGGCTGCCTTCTGTCTGTCCAGAGGTCCCTGCTTCAGCCGGGCCACCTGTCCTGTCAGGCACATGTCTGTCCATGGATGGCCATCATCATAAAAATGAGGAAAGTTGGCATGATGGGTGCCGGGAGTGCTACTGTCACAATGGACGGGAAATGTGTGCCCTGATCACCTGCCCGGTGCCTGCCTGTGGCAACCCCACCATTCATCCTGGACAGTGCTGCCCATCGTGCGCAGGTAACAGCTGGCTCCCTCTCGTGCGCTCCACGTGCCGGTGACTTAGCCTGCAGGGCCTCAGACTCACCCGAGGCTCTGAGGGAAATGCAGGAAGGGATTCCTGGGACACTGCTGCTCTCCACAGCTTCTCAACAACTGCCACAGAATCAGTTGGGTACTAAAATGATTAGCCCAAGATCAGAGAAAATGCTCTAAAGCTCTAGAAATTGTTCTCCTTATTTTTTGATGGTTTACTCAATTGCACTGATATTTGAACCACGTGTTCATAAAGGATGCAGGATTGTGTACTTAACCCAGCTCTTGATTTTACTGATCGTGTATTAAGGCTAAATGCCTTAGTTAATCTGAGGAGATTGGTGCTAGTTTTATTTCATAAGAACTTTTTTTCACTTACCAAGTCATCTGAGAGGGAGAGAATTACTGAAGTCTGTGACTATTGTTCTTTTTTAAGTTCATGAGTATGTGACACTCTTGCCACATGATGAAATTGACCACTTTTCCAAAACATTTAAATTCATAAAAATGGTAATCAAGGTAAGTTAATAGAAGAACAGAACAGATTTGTAATCTGAATTATGGTTGTCAATACCAGTAATTATTACTGTAATATGTCATCTCCTATCTTAAAAAGCCCAGCACAGTTCTATGCCTGTTATTTCTCCCTCTCTAGTCCATGTTGACTTATGGGAGAATACATAGGCTTTCTTTACTTTGAAAACGGGCATGGGAAGATTAACTCTCTTCCCCAAATTAAAGCAGGTGACAGGAAGATCAGTGGGTAGTGAAGTCTCCTGATTCTCACGTCAGATTTCTTTTGAAGTTTAAATTACTTGCATATTTCGGAGTCATGATTACTTTGCCTTCCTATTGATCCTGCATCTCCCTATGGAGGAGTCGGTCTGTGCAGAAGGTGGAGGCAGGAGCCTGAGGCTTGGTCCCTTTGCAGCAAGGCAGGACTAAGGGTGGGAGGGAAGGTGGCCCGGGCTTTCCAGGCTGCACCTGTATTGCCTCCCATGGCATGGGACAGGAGGAAGGGACACAAAAAGTCCCTTTCAGCTCAGATCTCATAGACCTCAGTAACTACTATCAACTGACAGGCAGCTCCTTACAAGGACCAAGTTAGAATGCAGAATAAATTTTCTTTCCCCAGAGTTCAGTTAGATGTGCTTTGTATCAAAACTCTTTTCCTTTTTCACATACTTTGCTGGTTAAATGTGAAATACCACTGTGCCCACTGAATTAGAAGGTAAATTAGCGGTTTAAGAAGATAGAATTCTATATCAGCTCTTTGGGGAAGGAAAACTAATTTGTTCCATAAGACCTATGCATTAATTACAGGTGGGAGCATAAAGTCTGTGGGTCTGCATCTGGCTCTCTGTTTAACATGTGCTCCAGGAGGAAGTCTAGGAGTCAGCCTGGTGGAAATACAAACACATGACTAAGAACACATGATGAACCCCAAACCAGAAGTCAGTGGAACCAAAAACATCTTTCCCTGCTACAGAGATATGGAAAGTTCTCATACAGACACATAGTTACTGACATTATTGTGAATGTGCAATTGGATAGACATGTATAAAAACATACTTCTAAATATGGATACGATACGTGGGATTATGTCTTTGCCAAAATCTTTAATGGATTTCCATCTGTGGATTCTTCTGACTAGAGATGCTGGAGCCATTGTCCTTCTTGACTTCTACTTGAAAGAATATTTTCTCCTCTGTTCCATTCAGGGGCACGTAGTTTTTTCCTGGATTGAATGAGCAGAACTCTTGCAATAGTATAATCACTATATTTTTTTTCCTTTTTCCTATCTACTACCTTTTTCTTTCCTCTTCATCTCTCTAGCCCCTCTTTTTTTTTTTTTTTGCCTTGAGGCACATAGTATTAAAAGGAATTAGGGAATTAGGACGTCCATAGAGAGAGAGACCTTTCTTTCTCCTGACCACCCTCCCGCATGTCAGCATTTTAAAGGGTGGCGCTTGTCAGTGCTCTCTGAGCCCCTTTTGAGTGTACTAAGGAACTCTTTTTCCAATATTAGCATATTGATGCTCTTTTGAAAATTTTTTGCTTTCTCTAGAAACCTCAGGAAATGTACTTTCTTCCTTTTGTCCTGGCTCAGTTTTCCTTCTCCTTGCCTTCCTCTCAGTTTATATACCAGAAAGTCTGGTAGACTTTCTTATGAATGTAAGCATTGACTCATGTCAGTGTTCTATACTGTGTCCACTTGGTCAGCACTCCCGTGAGACAAAGCTGTACTGAGAGTTACCTCCTTAAATTGGAAGCCAGCCGCCCCACACCACTTTGTCTCCTCAGTGTCCTCAACTTGCATGATGACCACTGCTTTTAAAGTAATGGCCCCGGGGGCACTGTTTTCATAGGCGATTTCAACTCTGAGCTTCTCAGCAGACAAGGTCATCCTCTTGGGGCCTGACATCCACTGAGCTCCAGGCATGAGCTCCCCGAGCTATCTCCCGGCAGGATTCAATACTGTCAACACCTCCTTGAAGTGCTTATTGTCTTTGGACTACAAGAATATAGCTAATGTCTTCATACTTCTCATTTCCCCCAGCACAACTTCAGGGCAACTCCCAGTACCTCTCCAGACATTCCAACATTAAATTCCCTATCATTATCATCTCACCAAGGGACTCAACCCACCTCTCCTCCAGGGAGAGAAATCATGGTTATCATCAGCCTCTAGGCACTTACCTCTCTGGATGATGATATCGCCAAGCAAATGTTTAGTCTCAGGTGAGGATTTTCAGACCGTCCCTTCCTTCCGAGGGAGCATTCCTGCTCAGTGCGCTGGCGGCCACAGAAACTAGGCGCGGCCCACTGACGGCAGGATGTATTTCCAAGCAGAACAGTGCTACGGATCCCAGAGATAATGAAATGGATAGGGCATCCATCATTTGGAAGTTTTGTTTAACTAGAGGCATATTCATTATCCAAACAACTATAGACAGGCTTGGGCTCCAGTCCCTTGGTACTCTTAATACTCTGAGTTCACAGTTTTCCCCTATGTAAAGCAGGATAATAGTGCCCACTTCACAAGGCCGATGTAAGGAATAAATGAAATGAATAAATGTAAAGTGCCTAGTGTGGAAATAATTGGACCATAGCAGACATTCAATAATGAGAGGTCTCTGTTCTGCACAACTGCACATTCTTAGGGATGCCTGAATGTAGTCATCTCCTTGTAGTTTAATTCATATTGAACTTGCTCATGAATATTGACAGACTCAAGACACTTGAACCTCACTTCCTAAGATTAGCTCTTCTGCCATTGTCTTGTTTTCTCTTGATAAGAATAAAATGAGATAACTCTTCAGACTCGTCCTCTTTTCTCTCCCTTAAAGCAAACAGCACCAGGTTCAAGAGCTAGGAAGACTGCAGATAAATAACTTCTTGTGTTTTGATTTTTCTGTCATCTTCCAGATGATTTTGTGGTGCAGAAGCCAGAGCTCAGCACTCCTTCTGTTTGCCATGCACCGGGAGGAGAGTACTTTGTGGAAGGAGAGACGTGGAACATCGACTCCTGTACGCAGTGCACCTGCCACAGTGGCCGGGTGCTGTGTGAGACGGAGGTGTGCCCACCGCTGCTCTGCCAGAACCCCTCTCGCACCCAGGACTCCTGCTGCCCACAGTGTACAGGTAATTGATAGGATGCCTCTGCTCGCACTTGGCAGGGAAGGACAGGCTCTGGAGCTTGTCATTCTGCAGGGCAGGCAGGTCAAGGTGAGCTCCACCTAGGAGCATGCCAAACCAGGAACAACGGCAGGAACATCTGGCATCCTGCTCCCTAAATTCGTTCCCTTCTGTCAACCACATGTTTATGCAATAAGTAAACCTTGCACCTGAGGTGACTTTGAAAGGAGATTGTTTCTTCTGCCATTTTTTCCTTAACCTTGCATCTCAGACTCAAGACATAAACCTTAATAGAGACAGTACCTCCACACCAAATCATTCCAGATGATTTTGCTAATGTGAAAAGTTGTCTTTGTCTATAGCATGAAGAACAGTTATTGATAAATAATGTAAACAGAATTCTTTGAAAACTACAAGAGTGATGAAGATATTCTAAAATATGTCTAACCCTTGGAACTTGGCAATGGTTATTAATACCCAAGAGTATTAAGTGACCAACATTGCATATGTGTAAGGAATATTATCATTATTTTCTTTTCATTTCTTGGACTATAGTGGGTTAATTTATGGTCATGAAAGAAATACATTGTGATGAAAGTTTGTCGGGATTTTAAATGTAAGTTACTGGTTTTATAGCTAAAATAGTACTTCGAGTTAGCACTAGACTATATGGCTTTTTCAAAAGATATTTAATTTTATGTATAAAATTACCAAAATGGCAAAATAACTAGTTTTATTTTGGTGTTTCTTAATGTTCCCATCCTTTCCAGTTAAATCAATAGCCACTTACCTTCTGAACATGATATCCTTTAAGTTTTTCTGCCCAGGAAAACATAAACCCTCATATTTTATTACTTTTCCTTTCTTTCTGTTGGATCATCTAGTTGGCTGTTCAGGATCTGTCGTTCTGTCATTGGGTTCAACACACTCAGTGTCTCAGTGTGTGGGGACAGTCACATTATTTGCTGTTGTAATTGTGCATGGCAGCCAAGGTATTGTCATCTTAGCACAGGATATTTGGTGTGATTAGCAGCCACATTAATGTGACAAACCTAATTAGGGTAACATCTTTTCTAACATAAGAAATAGTACATATGTGTTACGTCTTCAGGACATGTGTGACCTGTTCCCACTATATTTCTCTCCTTACCACTGTCTTCCCCAGGTTCAAATCCTGCTGACATTCTTCTGTTAATAAAGAACCATGACTGTTCGCATCCATCCAAACCATTTAAGTGGCTGGGACACTCGTAACAATGAGCTTATATCCATTCAGTTATTCATTTTCCAGATATTTATGGAGTGCCTGAATTGAGCCATGGAATTATGAGGTTTAATAAAAACAAAAATAACTCCTGTCTTGTGGAGCAATCATCCTAAAGAAGAGCCAAGTAACCCAGTGTTCTACATTAAGTAAATGATGATAAGGAAGAGGGAGGATTTAACAGTGTGTGTAGCCCAGGAAGCTTTAACCTCAGTAGGGAATGCCCTGATGCCATTTGGGCTAGGATCCGTGTGAATACAAGATTGATGGTGGGAGGGTGAGTGGGGGGGCTACCAGCACAAACCCACTGAAGGGCCATCTGACTGGAGAGCGCTGTGGCGATGGCCCTCCTGAGACTGCCAAGGCGTGGTCCCTTAGGCAGCTTGTTTCAAAATGAGAGGGCTTGTACAGAGCCCACGAGTTCCCACCCAGCAAGCTGGGACATTCCTGCAGTCTTTGATATGGATCGGGGCCAACATCCCATAGCCTATCTGGCTTGGACTTCTCATTTGTAAACGTGGGCCTGGGTAGCTATTTTTCTCTTTTTATATAACTTGAAAGATACTTAATGATAGCTCTCATTTTAAACCTTAGACTTTTCTGTTTTATATGTCAGTATTCCAATTTTTACTCTTATATCTGGAAATAAGAGCATATCTAGAATAATTTATATTTTGAAATGTGCCATACACCCCCTAATAGAGCTTTCCATTCATAGCTGTATTCCAGCAATAAAAATACAAAAAGTCTTAAACTCAAAACATCATTTTTTTTTTCACATCATAGTAAACTTCAGGAACATCATTGATAAGTGGTATATTACACACCTAGAAAAACATCATTTGTAACCCGAAGACACTTGCATTCTAGAGTAGTGTGACAATGATACACATAAACAAGAAGAGCTGCATACCTTAAGGTTTCCATCTTGGAGGTGCCTTCCCCCCCCTCCCCTTCCTCTGGCCTGGTTTACAGCAAGGTCTTGAACAGAAATGGGTTCGTGAAGAAAGACAGCATCCCAGCAGGTACTCTACTTCCCCAAAGTAAAAATGAGAGGAAATAGAATAAACAGCATTTGTTTTTTTCTTTTAAGTTTTTCTTCCATTCCTTATTTTCTAGAGTTGGAAAAAAAGAAAAAAAGCAGAGAAGCATAGTACAGAAGAGACAGGGAGGTAGAAAGGAAAGAAGAATAAATGACCACCAGTAAAGAAAAGCACTGGTCAAAATAAAGGAGTAAATTTTTGGAAGCAGAAGTAAGAAGGACAGGTCTCTGGAGATTAAAAGAAAGGCCCAAAGAAGGAAAATAATGAGCAAGAGTCTAGCATTGTGGGACATACTTATAATCCCAGTACTTGGGAAGCTGAGACAGGAGGATCTCAGGTTCACAGCCAGCCTCAGCAATTTAGTGGGGATCTCAGCAACCTAGTGAGACTCTGTTTCACAATAAAATAGGGATGGGGTGTAGCCTAGAGATAGAATGCCCCTGGGTTCAAAAATAAATATATTAATAACGGGGAGGTTTCCAGGTGGCATTTAGCGGTCAGGGTTTGGTTAGGAGCATCCTGCCTAGTGGAAGAAAACTTCACCCTGCATCCCATCTCCCCACTCCATCACTGTCAGAGCATCCTTTTATCCTTTGGGATCACTTCTGAGCCATAGTAAAGAGGCCTCTAGATTGCAGGGTGTTCATTTCTGCTGTCATTTCATTGCTTTGTCACTGCTGTCCTTTTTCTTCTAAGTTTTAGACACAAAGTTGGTTATTACTTTCAAGAGCTAAGCTAATGTAACCCATAGAAAGCTTATGATTTGCAGGGCCTAGTGCGAGTATGGGTCAGCTATCCTTATTTCCAGCCAAGGCAAAAGTTAGCAATGGCCAGGCTCTTAAAGAAGACATTATTCCTAGGCATAGATGGCCTCAAAAAGAGAAAATAATCCCATCTTACCATTTTAACTGCTTAAATATGGATATGATCGCCTGAATCATACTGGAAGAATAGGACCCAGAGTGCGCTGGGAGTGGCAGAGGCAGAACCCCCGTGGCTGTTCTACCATTGTGCTTCTGCCTTCAGGGCTGGTAATAGGAGAGAGAGAGAGACGGTTACAACTAAAGGGGGAGGGCTGGGCCAATTCTATTATGCTGGCCTCCCTCTGTCCCGCAGGCCCCAGTGAAGCAACGTCCCTGGTCCTCAGAGAAGCCTTTCACATCAGATCGCACTGTTAGCCATAGGGTGTGTTTGTGAAGCAGATGGAAGGAAAACGTGACATTTAGAGTTTCTGCATCATGCGTAACTACATGTCTGTCTCAGTTATTTCTGTTTCATGGCTGAAAATAACAGTTCATGTGATTTAGAGAGAAACACGTAACTTTCAACTGTGTATCCATTGAAAAAACACAGTTCTCTTAAGATTTGCTAGATACAACTGTCATGGCTCTTACTAGATTTTTGTTATTTTTTTTAAATGTGGTGCTGGGCATTGAACCCAGGGCTTCATGCATTCTAGGCAAGCATTCTATCACTCACCTATATCCCCAGCCCCTCTTTCTGGACTTTTGAGTGGTAAAGGTGATTGGAAGTGCTTTCTTTCATCAGAGATTGTGATATTTCTAACCTCATATCTCATCTCAGAGTTCTGCTTGGGTTGCAATCTTCATGAACTTCAGTGGATACCAGCACCCAACAAGATGTCTGAGTTTTCTTGTGATGCTCTTTACTGTTTCACATTTTAGCTTGACCCTCCGGTCTAAGCCTTTAAGTAGGAAAGACATGTATGACTTACAGATGGTTTCTCTGTGGTTGCATCCTTGTGTGTGATTTAGATTTCTTATCTCTCAGTCATTAATGTGAATGCCTGAACATTGAATGTTACAGATAGTAATTTTTGATAGTCTAGTATGATAAAAATCTGTTTAATATCATTTGGTTAGGATCGCATGTGGCTACAAGAAGGAGGAAAACCCAGGTACAAATTTTTAACAAATAGAGGTTCATTTTACATACAAGTAGTATCAGCATTGATTCAGGGCTTGGTGATGTCGAAGCCTTTCTCTCACAGGTATTAGAAGGATGCTACAGCTATCGTCAGCATACTCCTTTATTGCTTTTGCATAATGAAAGATATGATCCATCTCAATCTGATAGTGAACGCCTAACAGTAGCACCAATTGTATTAATTGCAGATGTAGTGCCTTTATTGTTAGAGATTTTGCATGCTTTCTAGATAGAAAATGTGTGAAAGAATGGTGGTAGCAAAACATTTACCCTTTGAAGAAGCTGAAAGTTTTGTCATGGTTGACCAACCTCTGCCCATTGTACTCCAAGACCTGGGACCACGTCAAGTAAATTATGTCTTTGTTAAGCTAAAGGAGAGGATAGTGTGCAGATTGTATAAACAGCTAACCAATCTGGGTGACAAGTCTTTTCTCGTCTTTGTTATTTTAAAATTCAAGACCCTGCCTGAATCAGACTTCCTGATTTGTGAATGAGCTTTTTTTTTTTTTTTTCTTTTTTAAAGAGGCACCCAGAGCCATAGTGTCTAGGTGTGCTTTTGCTGTGTCTGAGTGATGCTCACTATGTTGCATAGTTGGTGGCCCGCAGCATCTTCTTTGCTGACCTGTCTGTTCATTTTTCCAGATGAACCCCTTCAGCCTTCCTCGTCCCATAATGAGAGTGTACCTAGTTACTGCAAAAATGATGACGGGGATATATTCCTGGCAGCCGAGTCCTGGAAGCCTGACGTTTGTACCAGCTGCGTGTGCATGGATAGCGTCATCAGCTGTTATTCTGAGTCATGCCCTTCCGTATCCTGTGAAAGACCCGTTTTGAGGAAAGGCCAGTGTTGTCCCTACTGCCTAGGTAAGACCAAGAAAAAAAGTCTTTCATCTCTACCAGTGACCACTAAGTTGATATTGACTGCCATTTGCTTAGATCGGTTAATATTTTTGAAATTGTTTTTTTTCTTTTTTTTTTTTTTTTTTGGTTGACATGCCACCACAGGCCCAATGTAAGCACATCAGGTAGGGAAAAGATGTGGTGGAACATGTGCTCCCAAGATAAAACACATTGAGAATGAAGAAACACTTTCCGTAAATGAGATGGTACCATGGTGCTGTTACATTGTGTTGGGATCCATTGTTGGTGTAGGATTTTCAGCCAGAACTCTCTTTCTCTACCTGATTATCTTCAGTGATCTAGTTCTCCACCATTTCCATATTAGAGAATATTTTAGTGTGTAAAACTTGCCGCTGTCTTGAGATACTCAATGTGAAATATTAATTATATGTCCCAATTTTTCCTGTTGTATGGCACTTGGTTGATTCTACCTAAGCCACATGGTTGTCCGTGTGGACAGCCTAGGCACAGAGTGCATCCTAAGTAACTTACAGATCCCTCTCCTTCTTGTGACCTATCGTGATGCATCTTACATAAGCCAGATGCTTATAGGAACCAGAAGGTGAGGCTGAGACAGCTGGCACCTCTAATCAAGGACAGTCCTTGCTCCCAAGGCTCTCACTCTCTATTATTGCTTTTTTATCCAGCTTAGCTCATAAAGTCAAACGAAAGACAAGACACCTCAATCTGATATCATGAGCTCATAATCAAAGTAGTAAATGAAAAATTATGTCAGTCGTATTAATTGCAGGTATTCTACATTTGTTGCTGGAGATTTTTCATGCTTTCTAGACACCAGTCATTACAAATATTTAGAGTGATCCCTGGAGAAAAAGACATCTTCAGGCCACCAAGCTTTGTGGCAGTTAAAAACATACTGTCTCTTCTCTGGAATCTTATGGAGCTAGATTTTTCTCAGTATAGTGACCAAAGTGTTTAAAAATTATGTTTTGGAAGCTAGATTCTCAAGAGTGAACCATCCATTTATATGATTTATTCTTCAGACCAAGATGCTTTTAAGAGTGAAGTAGAGGCTGTGAATAATCATGATGGGACAACAGCCATAGGCCAGTAGTGTCTATAGCAAACCCAGACATGTGATAGTGCTTGGCGTCTGGGATGTGGGCTTCTCTGTACTACCCACAAGCTTTGTAGTTCCTAAATGGAGCCAGGAATATATCAAAGCTTGCATCCAGTTTGGTGCTACTTACTTTTTCTGAACTGATCAAAATTCATACAAGAAATGATACTGCCTTTGGTGAAATCTAAATGAAAGCTATAACTATAACAGCCCACATCATTCTTTACACATCAGAGGTTCAGTACTAACAAAGAGGCTCTATAAGTCACCCATGATCACCTGGGAAACCAGGGCCAGGAAGCCTGAGAATCTCACGTTACTTTCAATGGAGACATCCAGTGACAGATCTCTCCAGTGTCCAAAATTCTGAGATTTGTGTGTGTTTGTTTTGATGAAAGTTTATGTAAAGTTTTGCTGCTTAATTAGTAAATTTGTAATTAGTAAATTATTCAACTAGTAAATTTATTTTCGTTGGATAATAGTAAATCACTTTTATTTCTCACAAAACCAAATTAACAAATTCAAAAATTGTGCAAAGAAACCTGCAAATCATCGTATTCTATGTCCATCTTTAATGTCACTTCTTTTCCTTTCATACTTCCAATTTCTGGGTTATTTAAAAGATACATTCTTCTTTACTGTAGGAAGGAAAGACCAGTTTGGCCCAAATTTGTGGTTTTGATATTAAATTGGGTTGCAAACACTTTCACTAAATTGTGGGTTTATATAAACTTATAGTGGTATAGTGGAAATTTTTTTTTCCTTTTTATTTCCCTTGGCAACCCCTTTCCCTCCATTGTTGCATTTGTAATTGTATTCTTTAAATCTGTGACTTATCTTCAGGGAAGCATGTCAGGAAGACTTAACATTTGATAAGTAGTAACTGTGTGCTGAATTTACTCATTCATCCTAATGCTTCCTACATCTTGTATTATTGAAATAGTCATTAAGCCCTTCTCTCTACCTTGTGCTTATTTCGCAAATAGCCTTGTTAGATTTCACTCTTTCACATGTAGCCCTGCTATGTCCACAAGTTGAAAGTTCACTTCGTGACTGTGGTTTAGGGATTTCCTGGCCCTTGGGTTTGTTTTGGTGCCTGTTCTTTTCTTGACTTCCGGTCAGCCTGCCCCTCTGTCAGGTGCCACACGTTAGCACCAAAAGCACTCACTGCCTTTGCCTCGATGTTGAGCCTTCATCGCCATGCAAAAATCACCTAGCAAGGGAGAGAGGTTAGCATGCCGTTGTTTGGTACGTCGTACAGCACCTGCTTGGGGTTTCAGAGGGCACTGGGGCCAGTGCTGGCATCATTCCCTGTGTCTGCTTCCTCAGCTTCAACCCACATTGCCTGTACTCAGGGTCGTGTGTACCTCCCAGACCACCTCCGCCGTGCCCATGGGGCTGCGCTAGCCAGAATATTCTCCCCAGTCAGTAAGATACAGATCTCTACAACCTTACAGCTACTGTAAGGATGACCTCTTTTTTGAGTGATCAAAACCAGAAAATTTGTTTTCTTTCACCTTGTGAAGTATTATTTTTTTCTTAGCATAAGAGAAATGAAAAGTGGCGATCTTACTAAAAGTAGTCTTCTAATTACAAGTATTTGTGTTCCTTTTAGCTAAATTATCAAGTTACTAATGTGCAATGATAATGCTTCTCCTTTGATGTGTGAAGGCCTCATATTATGTGTGCTAATTTAATAGGATGTGTAATACAGACATAATTAATAGGATTGATGATTAATTTTGAAAAGTGAACAGCTTTGTCTAATTACTTATAATACCCATCATTAGGGAATTCATCCTTCAGCTAGAAAGAAACTAAGTAGTAATTACCCAGTCGTTTTAATGAAGCATCCTCTGATTTTCTAATTTTTTTCTTTTGTCTTCTGGCTTCCCACACAAATACACACAAATGGAAGTTTTATTTTCAGAGGTCTTT
>PVLC010012041.1:0-45395 GCA_004027655.1 Graphiurus murinus | reverse complement strand
TTTTTAAAAACAATTAAATGAAACTGAACATTTCAAAGTTTAGCTAAGGATTTCTAACTACCTGTATTCAGAAAACCCAGTCAGAAAACACTGAATTAGAAACACAAAACATCAGCTGGGTGTGGTGGCGCACACTTGTAATCCCAGTACTTGGGAGGCTGAGACAGGAGGATCACAGGTTCACAACCAGCCTTAGCTATTTAGTCAGGCTCTGTTTCAAAATTAAGAATAAAAATTAGGTCTGAGGATGTAGCTTTGTCAAAAATCCTACAGAATGGGAGAAAATCTCTCCCAGCTACTCTTCTGATAGAGGATTAATATCTAGAATATATGAAGAACTCAAAAAACAATACTAAACAACCCAATCAAAAAATGGGCAACTGGACTGAATCTACACTTCTCAAAAGAGGGACTACAAATGGCCAACAAATATATTCGAAAAGAAAAGAAAGAAAGTTCAACATCTACAGCAATCAGAAATACACAAATCAAAACTACACTGAGGTTCCATCTAACTCCAGTTAGAATGGCACTCCTCGGGAAAACAGACAGTAATGAATGCTGATGAGGATGTGGAGAAACAGGAACCCTTGCACACTGCCGGTGAGATGATAAACCACTGCAACTGCTACGGAGTCCGGCATGGAGATTTCTCAAGAGACTAGGAATGGAAACACCATATGTCCCAGCTATACCACTTCTTTGGTATCTTTCCCAAAGAATTAAAGTCAGAATACTCTAGTGCTATATGCATACCCAAGTTGATACAGCACAATTCACAATAACCCCATTATGGAGCCAGCCGAGGTGTCCATCAACAGAGGAACAGATAAAGAAAGTGTGGTGTGTAAGCACAATCTGGTTTACTCGGCCATAAAGATATTTCCTGAAGGATAATGGTTTTAGAGATTCATTTCATAATTATGAATGTACATTTGGACACCTGTTTCTCCCTCGTTTCTTTTCAATAACTCATCCACAGTTGTGCATTGTGTTTAGACATTTCTTGGTAACTCTAACAATCAAGCAGTGATACGAGAGATAAACATCTGAGAACAAAAAGGTCAGTTACACTCCGAAAGCAGCTTATTCTTCTCAAAGGAAAGTGGTTTCCCTTTCAACGGATTGCCACACCAGGAACTGCACAGGTTTATTTGTTTTTCAGAATAATTCATCACCTATACATTACTGGTCTTGAGCAATACCCTTGTAGTGTTGATTTTAACATTTCACAAAGGTGGACTAGAAGTTCAGGTTGCTCTCAGGAACTCGGAATACATTTTATGTTTTATTTGGAGTCTTAAAATGGACTACCACTAATTATACAGCTGGAAAAATCAACGAAATGTTTCTGTGTTTATAGGAATTTGTAAAACATATAATGTCAAAATAACTTTCAAAAACATGATTTCAAATTCAACTCAGTGATTCTAGGGAAATAAACAGATGCAGACATGTCTTTACCAATCTTTACCTACCACTGACCTATTCTTTCCTTTGCAAATGTTTTCCCTGGGTAATTTTATCGATGGCCATGATAATAAATATCTATGTGGCCTAATGGCTCCTACATCTATATCCTCATCTGTCTTCCAGAGCACCAAATTTACTATTTCCACTATCTCTTGGCTATCTCTGACCAACACCTCCAACCTTTTTTTACTTTGTATTTTGAAACAAGGTTTCACTAGGTTGCTGAGGTTCTTCCTAAGTCTCTGGGGCTTGGCCTCGAACCTGCCATCCTCCTGTCTCAGCCTCTCAAGTTCTGGGATTATGTTTATTTTGTCTTCCTTGTCTTCTCTAATTGCAACAGCATTCATCTTCAGAGTCAATTTCCCCCTCTCCCTCCTCTTCAATCCTCTATCAAAACAGCCTCAAGTTCTAAGAATTCGAATGCAAAATTATCTCTTGAAGAGATATTAGCATAATTCAGGCTCTTATCTCTGTGCCCTAAGAGAGACTTTGAGAAAAATCCTATATGAATTTCTTACCAAATTCTTCTTTTACTCTTTTCTGTTCTCTATGGAGTAGAAGGATTCTTTTACTCATGACTCTTCACTATAGCATGCAAACTCCTTAGCACAAGTAAAATTTCTTCCCAAGGCAACCATGACCTTTTTATCCATGGGCGCACCTATTTATTTCATATGAATTATATCTCATATCAATAAATGATATCTCTTTGTGGCTTTGATTTGCATTTCCCTGATGATTGGTGATGTCGAGCATTTTTTTCATATCATTGTTGACCTCTTTGTGTGTCTTCTTTTGAGTTGAGAAAAGTCTATGCACATCTTTTGTCCATTTAAAATATCATATTGTATTTTTTTTTTTTTGCTGTTGAGTTGAGATCGCTATATATTTTGAATATCAATCCCTTCTCAGATGAATCACTTTTAAAATTATCCTCTCGACTCTGCTGTTTGTTTCTTTTACCATTTATATTCAAGGTTATTATTGATAAGTAAGAATTCACTCCTGACATTTTGTCTTGATTGTTTTGTATTCTTGGTTCCTTTCTGCCCCTCTTATGTTATGGACTGTCATAGAGAAACTCTCTTCTCCCCCATGACCACCTAGCATAAATCACAAGCTATGGATTCAAAAACACACAGAAACCAGGAGAGTCACCCAATTATGACTAATATATAAGAAACCTAATGGAAAATAGTAGACAGCTGTAAGAACAAATGAGTGTCATAGGAAGGCTAGAAACCCCGAGAATCAAAGGTGTTAAAAATCAAAAATGCTGAGCGGAGCGTGGTGGCGCACACTTGTAATCCCAGCATTCGGGAGGCTGAAACCGGAGGATCTGGGTTCGCGGCCAGCCTCAGCTACCTAGTGAGGCACTCTGCAACTTAGTGAGACCCGGTTTCAAAATAAAGAATAAAAAATAGGGCTGGGGGTATAGCTCGGAGGTAGAATGCCCCTGAGTTCAATCCCCAGTACCGCAAAAAAAAAAAAATTTAAAAATACTGTAATAGATAAGAAATAGTAGCCTTGACAGACTCATCAGTAGACTGAACACAATTAATGAAATAATCAGCAGTTCTGCAGGTGTCACCATGGGAATTTTGCCAACTAGAATACATAGAGAAAAAAGAATGCAGACTAGGCATAAGTGCTGTATGACAAGTTGCAAAATTACAACACACACGTAGTTGGAATCCCAGGAGAAGAGGAAGATTAGAAGAAATATTTGTTATAATAATGTTTGGGAATTTTCAAAAATCAATGACATAAGTGAGACGCCAGGTGCAAGGGAATCTTCAGACTTCTGGGGAGCTAAAAACAATGAAGACAATCTTGAACGGAAGCAGAAGGGAGAAAGTCTTAAGCATCCAGAGACTGAGAAGAATCATGGCGGACTTCTGGTGAGAAAGCACACGAACTAGAAGATGAAGAGAAACGAGTGGGAAGTGTCAGTGGGCTCCTCAGTGGAAGAGGTAAAGTAAAACTGCTTCTTGTTCTTATTCTAAACTTATCTAAAAGATAATCTCTTGTTTAAAGTGGTAATAGTAGCAATGTATTGAATGATTATGGCAAAGAAACAAAGGAAACAAATGAGATCATTGCTATAAAAGACAGAAGAGAGGAACAAGGAGGCTATGGAAGCTCCCCAAACCATGCACAAAGGGGTGAAATGGAACCTGAAGACAGACTTAGGTTAGTTGTAAATTCATGTTGCATACTTGAAATAACCACTCGATTTTTTTTAAAAAAAGAATATAATCGATATGCTAAAGGAGATGAAGTAGGATTTTATTTTAAAATGCTTAGTGAGACCCACAGAAGACAGAAAAGAGAAGAGGAAAGTAAAACAGTGAAGTGTCTGAGCAGAAAACACTTGTGAATGCGGTAGATAAGAATCTGTCTTTAACCACTTCATATGGGAGTGTTCTAAATACACCAATTCAAAGACATTTATTGCCACAGTGGCTTAAAAAGTGAAAGTCAACGAAACCATAAGTTGTCTACAAGAAACACATTTTATAAAAGAAAAAATCTCAAATCTGCAACCTCAGGTTCCATTTTAAGAAAGAATGGGCCAGGCATAACTGTAATCCCAGTACTTGGGGGGCTGAGAGAGGAAGATCACAGGTTCCAGGAGAGCCTCAGTAATTTAAGGAGACTCTCAGCAACATAGTGAGACCCTGTTTAAAAAAACAAAACAAAAAAAGTAAAAATGGCTGAGGGTATAGTTTAGAGGTAGAACACCTCTGGGTTCAATCCTCAGTACCACCAAAAAGAAAAAAAAAAGTGGAATATTCAAGATAAAATAAGTAGAAGAAAGGAAATAATATAGAGCAGGGAAGAAATCAATAAAACAGAAAAAGAAACCCATGAAACGAAATGTTATTTCCTCAAAGGAAAATCAATAAACATGCCTTTAGGTTAACTGTTTAGGAAAAAATTAAAAGTCACAATTACCAATATTAAAATGAAGCAGATGACGTTCCCACAGTGTCTATGGATATGGTAGTTAGGAAATTTTGTAAACAGCTTTATGGCAAAGTTTCAACTTTTATGGAATGGACAAGTTTCTTAAAATTTACGAACTACCAGAGTGTACTCAGGAAGAAATAACTGGAAGGGTCTCGGCTACTAAGAAGTTAAATTCATAAGTAGAATCATTTCCACAAAGAGAAACCACAGCCCACTGTAGGCCATGAGCAAACTGACTCAAACCCTCAAAGAAGAAATGATAAATCTACATAAACTCTCTTAGGTCTTTTTAATTTTCTCTCCTCTTGTCTCCACACATATGATGGAATTCATTAGATGTTTGGATTTTTTTTTTTCTTTTTACTGGGAGAAGAGAGTGAGTCCAAACATCTTTCAATTAGGCTGCATATTTTATTTTTCCCACGGGGGGATGTGTACGGGGTGGACAGATCTCGCTTTTCCCAGTGTCCCATGCGCTGATAGACTTCAGGCCTCCTCTGGCTCCCTCCCCTCTCCGCCTTCTGCTATTCTCACATCTGCACAGATGTCAAAGGCGGGGGAAGCCCCCCAAGTGTTGTGTGTGTGAATGTCACCATCACTATCAACTACATTACGATGCGAGGCTATAACACACCAATAAAAGTATAACAAAACAACAAAGATTTCAGGCCTCAGCAGTGTCAACTAAAAAGTCAATTAGTTTGGAACCATATCTGGCCCCTGCTGTCTGTCCTTCACTGCCCTCCTCTGGAGGAGGCTTCCTGACCACATCCCGTTCCCTGTCTGGTACACAGAGTGAAACCCCGCCCAGTATCTCAGTTCTCTTTCTCAGAGTTGTTGTTTTTTTCCCTTCTGTACTATGCTTATAAGCATTTGTCCCATTCACAGTTATCTTATTTTTAAGTTATCCTGAAATTACTTACGAGATCACCTATGAAAACTGAGATGGTTGACAAGCACAGTCGCTGTGTGAAGTTAGTTCTTTGACAAAGAAGAACCTTCAGAGTCGTGTATTTGAAGCAAAGGAACTGAGGGTGGAGATTGTATTGGACTTTCATTTACCTATCTCTTCTTAGGTTGTGTGTGTGTGTGTGTGTGTGTGTGTGTGTGTGTGTGTGTGTGTGTGTGTGTCTCACTGGGGATTGAGCCCAAGGGCATTCTACCTCTGAGCTACACTCCCAGCCCTGTTTTATCTTTATTTGGAAACAGGATCTCACTAGTTGATAAGAGTCTCTCTATTTGCTGAGACTGTCTCAGCCTCCCAAGTACTGGGATGACAAACGTGGGCCACCAGGCCTGGCTTTTGTTCTTAGATCTTACACACTTAGCAGACATAAATACAACCCGGACGGACCAGAAACGCAGGTGAGCAGGAATGCTAACAGTGCCGAGGGCATCTTTACTCTCATTTTACCAACAAATTGAACTCAGATGTGCATTTGTTTATCTGTAAACCACTTGGAGCAGGATTCCCTAGGGAATTTTATTGTATAAACATACCGACTTCTAAAGACCATTGAATCCAAATTAAATTTCAGACTGTGAACCAAAAAGTGAGGAGAAATAACATTCAAAGATTCGAAGTTGCTTTTCTTGTTTGTTTTGTGCTTTGGATTTTGTTTTGAGTTTTTGGTGTGTGTGTGTGTGTGTGTGTGTGTGTGTGTGTGTGTGTTTTGACTGAGTGACATCCTGTGAACATCAGCACAAAGCTTAGTGCCTGGGACACTTGGTACCCAGCAGCGACTCTTCCTCTTCTGCATTTCACCCCTTCCTTCCTCCTGGCTCTCTCTTCCTTGCTACCTCCTATCCTACCTTCCTCTTTTTGCTTACTTTTTACTTTTTTTTCAGTACTGGAGATTGAACCCAGGGGCATTCTACCTCCGAGCTACACCCCCAGCCCTATTTTTTATTCTTTCTTTTGAAACAGGGTCTCACTAAGTTGTGGAGGGCCTCACTAGGTAGCTGAGGCTGGCCGCGAACCCGGATCCTCCGGTCTCAGCCTCCCGAATGCTGGGATTACAAGCGTGCGTCACCATGCCTGGCTTCTTCGTCTTTCTTTCCTGCCTTCTCTAACAGAAGGTACAAACCTTTGGAGAACTGTGTCTTAATTCATCTTGCTGTCTTTAGAGCCCAGCACCACCCTGGACACACACAAGTTCTCATTAGCTATTGTTGGATGCATGTCTGATTTTTCTGGGCTAAGAACCCGTTAGCCTGAACACTATGTGAATCTCATACAATTATTTAGGCATATCTCATATGTGGAGCGAGAGCTATCAAGAAAACATACTAGATCAGGAGAGGACTTAAAAGGAGAGTGCCGCATATACTTTTGCAAACAGTAAACCGCCTTCGTGAAAATTAAGAAAATAGAGTCATTTTAGTCGGTATAAATATTTTACATTTAGAGCCGGGTGCGGTGGCACACACCTGTAATCCTAGTACTTGGGAGGCTGAGACAGGAGGATCGCAGGTTCGAAGCCAGCCTCAGCAACTTCGGCCCTCAGCAACTTAGTGAGACCCTGTTTCAAAATAAAAGATAAAATAGGGCTGGGGTGTAGCTCACAGCTACACTCTGATTCAATCCCCAGTACCCTCCCCCCAAAAAATTACATTTGAAAGATAATGCTCTATATTAGTTTCACTACTTTAGATTATTGGCCTTATTAGGGTATGCATACTTGGTTGCTCTGATTTAATGTCTTCCTTGTAGTGTTGTCTTAAATGCTGGTGAATGAAAACTCACGCTTACAATCATTTTAGAAGCCAGAGGCTTAATTGATCTTGTGCAGAAAGTGTAGTATGAAGAGGGTTCCAATAATAGGTCGGCTGTGCACTAATCAGAAACAGAGATTAACAGTGTGACAGTCCAAGGGAAGGAAAATGATACTATAAAATTGGCAGGTCAGGCCAACAAGTAAAAGACAGTTTCTCTAGTAGAATTTTTTTTGGGGGGGGAAGGGTATATTGGGGATTGAAACTAGGGGCATTCAACTTCTGAGCTACACCCCCAGCCCTTTTATTTTTATTTTTTTATTTCTTTTTTTTTTTTTTATTCGTGCATTGTAAGCATATATCTTTGTTAGGTACAAACTGATAACAACGTATGTGCCCATATTTCTCATTTGACCCCTTCCCCAAATTCCCACCCCGCTCCCTCGCCCTCCCTCCCTCTCAAGTTCAGTTTTAGTGAGTAACCTTGATTACATTAGGGTGTTTGCCCCCCCACCCCACCCCCATCCATCCCCTTGGGTTAAATCAACTTCTTTGTTTATGGAAGGTCTCTCCTTTTCCATCTGGAAACCCTCTTATGCCCCATCTTCTCCCTAGCATCCAACATATTAGGGAGAACATATGCTTCTTTACTCTTTGTGACTGGCTAATCTCACTTAACATAATGTTTTCCAGTCACATCCATTTCCCTGCAAATAACATGAGTTTGTTCTTCTTTATAACTGTGTAAAATTCCATTGTGTACATATCCCATAGTTTTGTAATCCATTCATCTGTTGATGGACATCTTGGCGGCTTCCATAGTTTGGCTATTGTGAATTGTGCAGCTATAAACATAGATATACATGCGTCGGTCTGATAGTTTGGTTTCCATTCTTTTGGGTAGATACCCAGAAGTGGTATTGCTGGATCATACGGTAGGTTCATTCCCTTTCGTCTGAGGGTCCGCCATACTGTTTTCCAAAGTGGTTGCACAAGTTTGCAATCCCACCAACAATGTATTAGGGTTCCCACTTCTCCACACCCTTGCCAGCAGTTGTCGTTGTTCGTGTTTTTTATGATTGCCATTCTGGTTGGAGTTAGGTGAAATCTCAAGGTAGTTTTGATTTGCATCTCTCTGATTGCTAATTAATGATGTGGAACATTTCCTCATACATTTATTGGCCATTTGTATTCCTTCTTCTGTGAAGTGTCTATTTAGATCCTTTGCCCATTTTTTGATTGGGTTATTTCTTAACTGTGATTTTCTTGAGTTCTTTGTATATCCTAGATATTAGATCTCTATCCGAAGAGTAACTGGCGAAAATCTTCTCCCACTCTGTGGGCTCTCTGTTGAGGTTCTTGATAGTTTCCTTTGCTGCACAGAAGCTCTTCAGTTTAATGCAATCCCATGTATTGATCTTCCTGAGGGTTGATTGTGCTTTGGGGGTCTTGTTGAGAAAGTTTTTACCTGTGCCTATGTGTTGAAGTATTGGGCCTATGCCCTCTTCAAGTAGCTGCAAGGTCTCTGGTCTGACTTCCAGGTCTTTTATCCACCTTGAGTTGACTCTTGTGCAGGGTGAGAAAGTGGGGTTTATTTCTAGTTTCCTGCATATGGTTAACCAGTTTTGCCAACACCATTTGTTAAAGAGGCTATCTTTTTTCCAGTGTATATTTTTGGCTCCTTTGTCAAAAATCAGTTGACTGTAAGTCTGTGGGTCTGTTTCTGAGTCTTCTATTCTGCTCCATTGGTCTATGTGTCTGTTTCTGTGCCAATACCATGCTGTTTTTATTACTGTGGCTTTGTAGTAGAGTTTGAAGTCAGATATTGTGATACCTCCTGCATGGTTCTTGTTGCTAAGAACTACTTTGGCTATCCTGGGCTTTTTGTTTTTCCAGATGAATTTAAGGACTGATTTTTCTATGTCTGTGAGGAGTGCCCTTGGTAATTTCATGGGTATTGCATTGAATCTGTAGATCAGTTTTGGGAGGATGGCCATTTTGATGATATTTATTCTGCCTATTCAAGAGCATGGTAGATCCTTCCATCTTCTAAGGTCTTCATCGATTTCTTTCTTCAACTTTTTATAGTTTTCCTTATAGAGGTCTTTTACCTCCTTAGGTTTATCCCTAAGTATTTTATTTTTGGGGGTGCTATTGTGAGTGGAATTGTTTTCTGGATTTCTTTTTCAGTGGATTTATGGTTGGCATACAGAAAAGCTTCTGATTTTTTAAGATTGATTTTGTATCCAGACACTTTGCTGAATTTGTTGATCAGTTCTATAAGTTTTTTGGTTGAGTTTGTTGGGTCGTCTTAGTATCATGTCATCTGCAAAAAGGGATAGTTTTAGTACTCCTTTCCCTATTTTTACCATATGCATGTTGTTAGACCCAAAGGCCTCTTCCATCCTTGTCAAGGGGAGTGCTAACCTTCTCTCCTTTCATACAACACTCCCTATTTTTACCCCTTTGATTTCCTTCTCTTGCCGTATTGCTCTGGCTAGAGTCTCAAGTACTATATTGAACAGAAGAGGTGATAATGGATATCCTTGTCTTGTTCCTGTTTTTAGTGGGAACTCTTGCAGTTTCTCTCCATTTAATATGATATTGGCTGTGGGCCTATTGTATATTGCCTTTATGATGTCGAGGTATGTTCCTTCTATTCCAATTCTCTGAAGTGCTTTTAGCAGAATAGGTGTTGGATCTTGTCAAGTGCTTTTTCAGCATCAATTGAGATGATCATGTGATTTTTGTCTTTGATTATGTTTATGTGGTGAATTACATGGATTGTTTTTCATATGTTGAACCAGCCTTGTATCCCTGGGATGAACCCGACTTGGTCATGGTGTATAATTTTCCTGATGTGGTTTTGAATGCTCATTGCTAGTATCTTGTTTAGCAGTTTTGCATCTAAGTTCATCAATGATATAGGTTTTCTTTTCTTGAGCTGTCTTTATTTGGCTTTGGTATTAATGTGATGTTAGCTTCATAGAATGTGTTTGGGAGGGTCCTGTTTCTTTCTATTTCACGGAATAGGTTGAGGAGTATTGAGATTAGCTCTTCTATAAATGTTTTATAAAATTCACTTGGAAAACCATCTGGCCCTGGGCTTTTGTTTGATGGTAAACTCTTTATTGCTGTTTCTATCTCTTTGATTGTGATTGGTTGAAGTTTTCTCTATCTTCTTGACTCAATTTAGGAAGGTTATATGTGTCTAGAAATTTGTCAATTTTTTCTAGATTTTCCATTTTGTTGGAGTATAGTTTTTCAAAGTAGTTTCTGACTATCCTCTGTATTTCCATACTGTCAGTGGTAATATCACCTTTTACATCTCTTATTTTGGTAATTTGGGTTGATTCTCTCTTTCTTTTGGTTAGGTTGGCCAATGGTTTATCGATCTTGTTTATTTTTTCAAGAAACCAGCTTTTGGTTTTGTTGATTTTCTGTGTTGTTTTTTTATTCTCTATTTCATTAATTTCTGCTCTGATTTTCATGATTTCCTGTCTTCTACTGGCTTTGGGGTTAGACTGTTCTTGTTTTTCCAGTGCTTTGAGCTGTATCATTAGGTTATTTATTTGGTGATTTTCTGTTCTTCTTATGTGGGCAGTCAGTGCTATAAATTTTCCTCTTAGTACTGTCTTTAAGGTGTCCCAGAGGTTTTGATATGTTGTGTCTCTGTTTTCATTGGTTTCTAGGAATTTTTAAATTTCTCCCCTTACTTCTTCTATGACCCAATCTTCATTCAGCAATGTAGTGTTCAGTCTCCATGTGTTTCCACGGTTACTTTGGGTCTTCTTGGAGTTTATTTCTAATTTCACTCCATTGTGGGCTGAGAAGATGCAGGGAATTATGTTGCATTTTTTTAATTTGCCAGTGCTCACTTTGTGGCCCAGAATGTGGTCTATTTTCGAGAAGACTCCATGTGCAACTGAGAAAAATGTGAATTCAGCTGTAGTTGGGTGAAAGAGTCTATATGTGTCTAATAGGTCCATTTGGTTTATGGTATTCTTTAGGTCTGAGGCATCTCTACTGATCTTTTGTTTAGAAGAACGATCTAGAGATGTAAGAGGAGTATTGAAGTCTCCTAGTATTAGTGTATGGGGGTCTATGTGTGTCTTTGTTTCATACAGAGTTTGTTTTATGAAAGTGGCTGCACCTGTGTTTGGGGCATAAATGTTGATAATTGTTATTTCCTCTTGCTGGATTGTATTTTTTTTATTTCAAAACAGAGTCTCACTAAGTTGATGAGTCTGACCTCAAGCCCACGATCCTCCTTCTCAGCCTCCCAAGTACTGGGATTCCAGGTGCACACCACTGTGCCCAGCATCTCAGTAGATTTAAAGAGTGCTAGCTTCCTATGCAGAGATAGAGGAAAGGCAAAGATGAAAGTTCCAAATAGGACCAGGGAAGGGAACAATGTCTCAGCTCTACAGAGAGAACAGTGCAGTCAGAGCTTTCAGGAAGAGGATTGTGCCTTAGAAAACAAAACATGGTCAGTCAACAAGGAGCCCCTGTTCTCAGATTCCCTACACTTCATAGATGTGTGTTTCAAGTCCTTGGCTATCACATTGTAATTGGTCTAGTTTTTCTTTCCATTGCATCTGCTATTGTAGATCTGTTTCTAAAAGATTGAATCAAGTTCCTGTCTTTCCACTCAATGTCACATTCTTCAGGCTGTATGTGTTATCTCCATCAACACTTAAAGTAGAAAAGATGTTTAAAAAAAATAAGGAAGATATGGCCAATGGAGTTAACCCTCTGGGAACTGTTTCAAGGGTTTGGCAGTTTCTTGGCCATGGTTCACTTGCTTTATAAAAAGGTTTTGCAATTAAAAATATGGTAAAGAGCTTTTGTTTTGTTTGCCAAGAAGTAACACGCGCGCACGTGTGTGTGTGTGTGTGTGTGTGTGTGTGTGTGTGTGATATTTTTTCTTTTTCTTTATTCTCATGTTAGAGAGGACATTGAACACGGTAAAGTAGACTTTACCAAAAATAATCATATTAAATGTGGGATGAAGATCCACATCTTTAATGTTGAATTCTGCATTATATTATAAAACAATAACTTAGTTTTCAATTATCTGCAAAATGAGCCTACATTGAGATATCTGTTTGTATCATGTTGGGGCAACATTCATAATGCTATTTTTCTCAGAAGTCTGGAAAATTTACCTTTTGGGGATCAGTTGGATAACAGCTCTTGGGTGAAGTATTTTCTTCTACGTGCTATTTTTCATGTAGTAATGCTTTTAATACTGCGGTCGACCAGCCCTGTGAGTGAAGTACTAACATAGTATGGATTCCTAAGTGTCACACAATTAATTTCTTTGTGTTTCTCTTTCTTCCTGTCCAACCTGCACTGCGAATTCCAAAACCAGAGCAGCATCCAGGAGACACGTAAGCAGGAACTTGTGATACCCTGGGAGAGGTAAGAGGAGAGGTGGTAGGTGGGTCCCACGATACTTGCTCCAAAAAGTAACTGATCTTTCATTGTGTGGGACTATAAAAGCATCAATAGAGAGAGAGAGGGAGGAAGAGCAGAAGGGAGAAAGCGGAGAGTTGAGAGAGCTGGTTTCTAATGAGGGAGAGTTTATCTTCAAGTCGTTAGTGTTCAGCCATTGGGATAAAATGGTGCCTACCATTGTGCTAAGCATCCTTTGGCTTCATTTGACTGCTGTGGTGGCTTCAGAACTGTAAGAGAATATTACATGCTCTAGTTCTAGTAAAGTGCTAGCAATGTCACCTTGTTAAATATATTTCACGTTGAATTGTAATTATATTTGACCATTTCAATTTCTGAGGCTGGGTGCTGCTTTGCCCTTTAAATGTGAAGCAAACCTAAGGGAAGCTGATATTTTATTCTTAAGATATCTCTCTGCATGCCCAAGTTTATTATAATACTATCTATAAAAATGTGTGTGTTTCAGGGATACTTTAATAAGCTAAGGTAGCTATCTAGGCATGCTTTTTATTTCTCCTACACTTCGTATAGAACATTGGATATTTTCTTTACCCAGGCAATATATCCTATGGGTCTCCTCCGTGGTGCAGAGTTATTCTACAGGAAAAGCTTGTGTCCATCTTTTAAACCTTAATGAGTCTGTCTCCCTGAGTGTCGTCTTAGAATGTGATGGATCCAACACCACTATTTTTGACGTGTCTGTGGAGGAGGATAACTTCTATGCTTGTGAGGATTTCAAGGTGAGGCACTGAGCTTAGTATTTCATAACTGCATAAGGGTATGTGAAATTCTTATGTGAAGATCATTTTTAAATAAAAAAAATCATCTTGATTTAGAATGAGCTATAAAAGCTAGGGAGGAAAACTGGGAATTTCATTGAGGCAAGAAATAAAAGGATAATTTGCAACAAAACTTGTGAAATATTGTCATTCTTCTATTACAGGAAATGACAATGAGATAATTTTTGCATTTTAGATGGTAAAGATGTTTCACAGAGTGTGGAAAGAAAATTTATGTAAAAGGATGGAAGGTTTAAGTTTAGGGAAAAAAGGAAGGAGGAAGGAAGGAAAGAAGGAAGGAAAGAAAAGAGGAAGGAAAAGGTGGGATAGAGGGAGGGAGAGAGAAAGAAGAAAATAGAAGGTAAGAAGACATAAACATGAGTTTATTAGGAAGTATTCTCATATTAAAGCGACTATATCAAGTGTTCATTAAGTCTTTTTTAGAAAATAACAGGGTTCACAAGGATCTCTCTGTCTGACAAGCCAAATTAAGACATTGTTTGTAATTTTCCCATTTTCTGCTCTCCTACATAAACAGCTCTCCCAGAAGACCTCTAAACAGTTGGCTTTTGTGACATTGCTGGCTAAGGGAGACACTCTTAAGATCTCTGAGCGGAGATCTGTGGCAATCATTTCAGAGGAGAAGGTGACCTTTGTGCAGACAGATAAACCCATCTATAAACCTGAGGAGAATGGTAAGTCAGTATTTCTGTTTCCTTTGTGTCACAGACTTCAGAAACACATTCTCCAAACTCAAAGCAATCTGAACATGTCCTTTTTGTTATTTGTCCTTAATGCTAGAGGACCATGAATGTGTAGTTCTTAGGGATGGTCTAGGTCAGTTACGAAGGAGTGCCTTCCAACTCTAGCACCTTAATGCTTTGCTTCATGAAATTTTACCCATCCCTTTTGCTGTGTACAAATTTTAGTGACAGACTTACGTAATAGAAGGTCACAAGCATGGAGTGTGGGGTTTAGTCCTTTGTTCTCAGTCATTGCCCGACAATTTACCAGTTGGTCCAGCTAATTAACCTTCCATTTCAAGCTCAATCATTTTATCTGTAGAGCTAATGAAGAGTTTTCATGGGAATATTGTGAGCATGAAATAACAGAGCTGAAGTAAAATAGTGCCTAGCACCCAGTCAAGATCTCAGAAATTATATTTACTTTTATGCATAATTATTACCAATACTCATAAATGTCACTATACATCTCATAACCCAAGAAAAGCAGAAAGAACACCAAAGTAGAATGCAAAAGGTTTTGATTTTAGCCTTGGTTCTAGTAACACATGATTTACTTTTTCCAAGTAAATTCTGTTCTTTGGAATTAAGTTTCTCCCTTGCCAAGTTTCAGAGCTGGATGACAGCATCTATACATTTTGTCCTGATTAAAATTATTACTGCCATGGTTTATGACAAAGAAGTAAAAGAATGAAAGCTAGGATTCTTATAGGGAGGTTTTTGCTGCATTCTATCCCCTCTTCTGGACTTACAGAAATATTGTGATAACTGTTATGTCAACAGAAAATAGTGAACTTTTTTTTTCTAATTCTTCTATCATTAATTTAAATGTTGCTATCATCAAAAATGTTTTTCCAGGAAAATTACACTTTTACCATACAGATTTTACATTTGTCTTTCTTTGACTCCTTCTGCCACCCCTCTTAAGGCTACCCCTATATCCAAACAGATGAAAGAAACAATTTAAATTATGCAATACCCATGAATGTGGGTATCGCTACCAATCTCCTTGTTATGGATGTGGAGAGGAGGGGGTGGGCTGAGACCTCAAGAAAAACACACCCAGACTCATGTGCATGCTTCTCTGTATGACTTTGAGCCTCACTGTGATGCATAATTATAATGCACGAATAAAGGCATTTTTTTTTAAAAAATAGATCCCTATGTCTGTTGAGGTAAAAGTTTCTGGTGGTGGCAGCAGTCAGCCTCAGCCTCAGCGAGAGCCAAGAATTATTAAAATCACGACACACGTGCAGTAAGAAATCTTTCCCAGGGAAGCCCAAATTGTAAAGGGTCAAATCAGAGTCTGGACCTGGGGATGTGGTATTCTAGGAGAGCAGAACAAGGCATTTCTCTACCTGTCTCAAAACAATGGTACCTGAAAAATAACAAGAAAACGTATCATTCCCTTCTCCTCTGTTCCTTTAGTTCACTTTCGCATCGTGACATTAGATACCCAGTTGAAACCTGTTGAGGATTTGGTGAGTTCAATACTTTCTTATGCTATAATGATATTTAAGCATAATAAACAAATCCATTGTTGTATAAAGTGTCTTCAGGAAGCTTTCCACATGCATGAAAATAAGGTTCTGAGGGGGAATACTAGTCAGGTATAGCTTCAATGCTAACCTCTTATTTAAACATATAATGTTCACTTATAGTGAGTTGATTTAGACTTTCTTGTGTTGGTCTTTTCACCAAAAAGAGAAAACTTAGAATGCGTGGAGCTTGATTTTTACTTCCAAGAAAAGAGTTAGTATCTCTTTTAAATGTGGGGTATCTTCAACTGTGGAAACTTTGTCCTCAGAGGAAGTGGAGGCTAATTTCAATAGATATAATCTTTAGAATGAAATATTTTACAAAAGGGGTGTACTAGTAAAGGATTAATCTGCCTTTTCTTCTTCTTTCAGTATCCTTTAATCACACTTCAGGTAAGAAATCAATTTTCATATTCACTATTTTCATTATTCAGATAAAGAGTCATTTAGTTTTCCTTCTGCACACTAGAAATTAAGACAACTAGAATAAGGGGCAAAGGGTCTTCATGTGCACACACAATGTAAGACATTCAGTGAAGATCTGCATAAAATTTTTTTGCTTTAGGTGTAGACAGCGGGGTAAATGTAATATCTTGGTTTTTATGGAATATGAAAGATCGTACTCTTTCTAAGGTGGGTTGGAAATTTCTCTTTCTCTCTTTTTTTTTTGCGGTACTGGGGATTGAACTCAGAGGCATTCTATCTCCAAGTTACACCCCCAGCCCTATTTTTTATTCTTTATTTTGAAACAGGGTCTCACTAAGTTGTGGAGTGCCTCACTAGGTAGCTGAGGCTGTCTTCGAACCCCGATCCTCTGGTCTCAGCCTCCCAAATGCTGGGATTACAAGCGTGTGCCACCACACCCGGCTTGGAAATTTCTTATTTGGGGCTTTTAGCTCTTCTCAATCTTAATTAAGTCACATCTTATGCTAAGGAAACAGAAAACACAAACACCTAAAAATTCAGAAATACACTAGAAGGTAATATGGTTGTATTGACTTTTTGTTTTCAGAAAATAATTCATAGTTCTCTTTACCAGTTTAAATCCCTAGAGTAGCATGGCCTTCAAGCTTACTGGAAGTCCTAAGCCTATCAGTGAGTTGTGTCCATCATGCCAGCATACGTCTTTTCTACCATACCTACAATCTATGCTATTATTATTAGCTAAGTCAGAAGGTTAATACACCGAGATCTAGGCTTATCATTAATGACTCTGTGTGATAATATATACTTCAAATTAAATGCTCCTAACTTTTTATATGGGTAACAAAGAAGCTCATCCTTACAGTAAGATAAATTTTGGGGTGAGTCATTTTCTTATTTCCTGCATGATTACTAATCATTAAATAGAATGATCTTCACATTCTGATTCAGCTAATACTATGTTCCATTGCAAGCTTAACTCTCATTGGCTTAAATGAGTGTTTGTTTGTTTCCACAAACCATAAAATCTGAGTTGAGCCACCCAGAGTAAGAACAACAGCACCACCTTACCAAGGACCCAGGGTGCTGCTGAGCTTCTCCGCCATCTTCAGTCTGTTCTTTACTTTCAACATCAACTTAGTCTGATTCTTTTAGAAGGAATCTCTGCCCGGTGATTTCCACTTGTGTTGAATTGGCCAGCACTGGTTCACCTGGGTAACTCTGACTAAAAGTCTGGAAAATTCAGCTAGCTTCCTAAACTATATAATAGAGAGAAGCAATAAGTAAATTAATTAATTAATTAATTAATTCTATCTAAAAGATAGTAGTGAATGAGAGTCTTGTTTCTTTTTTTTTTTTTTTTTTTTTTTTGCGGTACTGGGGATTGAACTCAGGGGCATTCTACCTCCGAGCTACACCCCCAGCCCTATTTTTTATTCCTTATTTTGAAACCGAGTCTCACTAAGTTGCGGAGTGCCTCACTAGGTAGCTGAGGCTGGCCGCGAACCCGGATCCTCCCGTCTCAGCCTCCCGAATGCTGGGATTACAAGCGTGCGCCACCACGCCCGGCTGAGTCTTGTTTCTTCATAGAGATTTTTTTTTCGTCATGGTTTCTTTAATCAGAGTTGGATGATACCAGATTCTAGTAAGCTGCAATTCGCACAAAGCAAACACAGGAGAAATGGCGCCGTTCCTCTTTCTTAGCATGGAACTCCATTCGGTGGCTCTCGCGTGACACGCATGATCTGTGACCCGCGTAGAAAGAGACCAAGTAAAAGCCCGTGACAGGTGGTATAGGTTATTGTTAGGATGACTGTCCCCCTGTATGCCCGTTAGTTTGTTACTCTAATTCTGGAAGCACTATGGAGTAAACACATTGAGTTTTTTAATTCTCTAATTATGGAACTCTGGTTTAGAGAGATCAAAATCAAAAATTTCAGTCCTAAATTATGTCTTCATATCATTTTTGGTCTTCAGAGAGGCATACTTTAAGATTGAATCTGAGGCAGATGTGATGGTGCATGCCTGTAATCCCAGTACTTGGGATACTAAGGCAGGAGGATTGCAGGTTCAAGACCCGCCTTAGCAATTTAGCAAGATTTTCAGTAACTTGGCAAGACACCCTATTTCAAAAAAAAAAAAAAAAAGGTCTGGAAGTGTAGCACCGAGGTAAAATGCATCTGGGTTCAATCCTCAGTACCTATATATATATATTTGAATACATTGAAGGAATTACATTGTTTTAAAGATTTGAGATAATTAGCTCAATTTAATGGATCTAATGGTAGCACTTTATTTCCAATAACTACAGAAAGTACTCAAAATAAAGAAGGAAAGTATAATACATGTAATATTCGATTGTCTTTTCTTCATTATTTTCTAGGATCCTCAAAACAATGCAATTTTTCAATGGCAAAATGTGGCTTCTCTCAGAAATATTACCCAGCTCTCCTTCCGATTGATTTCCGAACCAATGTTTGGAGATTACACAATTCTTGTGCAAAGAAAATCAGGAGAGACAACAATACATCAATTTACTGTCGATAGATATGGTAACTCATTGATATTTTTGATTGCCCCGTATAAATGTGTTCAAAGTAACCAAACAAAACTTTTATGTTAGACTTAGGCAAAAGTAGATGAAGCGAGATTTGGTTTTCTGCTATCTTTCTTTCCTGCCTTTTTTACTCTTCACTCTTTGGCCTGTATTCTGATTTTGATCCCTGCTCATTCTTTTCTCTTTTCTAGAAATTTATTTTCTAGGAAAAGAAATCTTTCTAGAAAAAAATCTTTCTAAAAAATATTTCATTTTCTAGAATACAACAGTCTCCTACAAAGGATCTAAGGGATCACTACAGGAAAAAAACAAACAAAACTGTGAACTTCTAAGAATATGGAAGAGGAAAAAGAGGAATTAATCCTTCACAAGACTCTGTCAGACACTGAGACACTGGTGGACTGGCGCCCCACAGAACCAGGGGCAACTGACACTGTCTGCACAGATTTTTTATTTATTTATTTATTTTTTGCATAGAAGCACATTTAGCTCCATGATTACAGTAAGTTTTGCTCGCCCGTGACTGTGAGGCTGAACTCTATTTCTCCTTGTTTTCAGTGTTGCCCAAGTTCAAAGTGACGGTCAGTACACCGCAAACAGTAACTGTTTCAGACGATGAATTTCAAGTGGCTGCATGTGCCAAGTGAGTATTTGTTCAGAATCGCCTCGCAGGTTAACCGGAGGCTCAGAGGGAGCAGGACATGAGCTTAACCACGAGACTCAGTTATGTGTTTACATTTAAAATTCTTGGAGAATTCTTTAATATTGGAAAAATATAAAGGAAAACGTGGGACGTTAGCTATAATTAATTCTACTAATTGCCATTAGCACTCTGATTCATTTTCCCCTAATCTTTTATGAATATTTTCCCTGGCTGCAATCATCCATTTTTACCCATAATACTCAAGAAAAGTTGTCTCCATGTTCTATCAGTATTTTGTCGGTTCCAAATTCTGACTACCTCAACATATCTTTGTATGGTTATACCAAATTTACTTAACTTTATCTATTTATTTATTTATTTATTTATTTACTTGCTTACTTATTCATTCATTCATTCATTCATTCATTCATTTATTGTTCTGGAGATTGAACCCAGGGGCATTCCACAACCCCAGCCATTTTTTTTTTTTTTTTTTGCGGTACTGGGGATTGAACTCAGGGGCATTCTACCTCCGAGCTACACCCCCAGCCCTATTTTTTTATTCTTTATTTTGAAACCGAGTCTCACTAAGTTGCGGAGTGCCTCACTAGGTAGCTGAGGCTGGCCGCGAACCCGGATCCTCCGGTCTCAGCCTCCCGAATGCTAGGATTACAAGCGTGCGCCACCACGCCCAGCAACCCCAGCCATTTTTTTTTTTTTTTTTTTTTTTTTTTTTTTTGTGGTACTGGGGATTGAACTCAGGGGCATTCTACCTCCGAGCTACACCCCCACCCCTATTTTTTATTCTTTATTTTGAAACTGAGTCTCACTAAGTTGCGGAGTGCCTCACTAGGTAGCTGAGGCTGGCCGCGAACCCGGATCCTCCAGTCTCAGCCTCCCAAGCCATTTTTAATTTTTAGTTTGAAACAGGGTTTCACTAAGTTGCTGTGCACTGGCCTCAAACTTGTGGTCCTTCTGACTCAACCTCCCAAGTACTGGGATTACAGGCCTGTGCCTCCACACCTGGCTTCACTATTATTTTATTATATATTATATATGTAGATTATTCCATTTTCCTAGTAATAATGTTGTAATATATATCTTTATGTAATATTGTACAGCTAGCTTTGAATTACCAATTGTTTATACTTGAGAAGGATTTCCAGTAGGGGATTATTAAGACAAAAATTTTTCTTACTAAAAGAATATTAATTGTTTTCTTTTTTGTCATCCTGAGGATTGAGCCCAGAGGGGTTCTACCTTCTAGCCAGGTCCCCAGCCCTTTTTATTTTTTGTTCTGAAACAGAGTCTTGCTAGGTTGCAGAGGGTCTTGCTAAATTGCTGAAGCTGGTCCCAAACTTGCGATCCCTCTATCTCAGCCCCCCAAGTACTAGAATTACAGGCGTGCACCACCACACCCAGCTCCTTTTAACCTTTTAATTGGCATATTGTTCACCAAATATATTGAACCAACAAACACTTCCAGCAGCCAGTACAAAAGTACTTACTACATTGAGCCTTCTCTATCATCACTAAAAACACATAAGGAACTACTGAAAACATCATAGTGGAAATAAGGAAGTTTATCATTTCCTTTGAAGTCAGTTGAATTCTCCTATTATAAACAATCCTAAATGATTTGAAATTTCTTTCTGACTGGGCAATTACTTCTACTGTCTTTTACTCTTTCTTGGTAGTATCTTTTCCCCAAATTTCTAATAATACTAAAGAGCAAGGAATAGTTATGGGCTGCCTATATATTGTCAACAACTCTATGTCATTTCCTCACCACAGTGAAATGAAATTAGTGCTGTTGTCATCTGCATTACACTTTATTTAAACACTTAAAATGCTAACATTTGCCATATTTGTTAAACACATTATTTAACTGATGACATGAAAATTCCTAACCTTCATATATTCTTAGCAGCATAGTAAAATATATTATGTAAGGGCTGCTTAGTGGACATGTGAGGGTAGTTTTTGAAGGAATTTCTTGAGAATTTTGCCAACTGACTTATAGTCTTTTTGTTTTTGGTAGTATTTAGAATCTTCTTTGGACTCTAGAAAAATGATTATAAAATTTCTCTGAGTTTTAGTGCACTGCTAGTGTAATGTGTGCCAACATTTAATATATGTGAGATTACAGATTATCCATGTTACAAATGACGGGATAAGCAAAATAAGCCCAAAGAACCTGGCTTCACCAGAAAAATCCCACACAAAGCTAGGTCTCTCAATGCCATTGGCGTCTCTCATTTATCTGTCTGTCTGGTGGTTTGCTAGGAAAGTGCAGCCTGCAGGTCAGGAGAGTCAAAATGCGGACATACAAATAGGTCAGAATGGAACCTGCCACTCAGCATAGATAATTCACACCATAAAAACAGAAACACTTGCTAGACCAAATGGTAACATGGAATTGGTGGTTTCTCAACCTTGTTTTGGGTTCTAATCTGCTATTCTGACCTCTTGAAGATTCTTTAGCATTATTTGCTAGAGTTGCCGCTGAGTCCTAACCCACCACTGGCAATTACAATATCCTGCAGTAGCAGTGCGCAGCTAGGCGGGAGCTCTGCTGGCTGAGAGGTTTCTACAGAGGGGCATGTGAGAACGTGATGAATGAACTCAGTATCTGTAGATACTAATGAATGAGTTGCCTGCCTTAAATTAAACGATCCTGTGCCGGCTGTGCCCTGGGGTTTAGTTTGGAACAGCTGGAGAAACCAACAGTGAAATCAGATTATCCTAGCAAACAACCCCAAGAATGAATTAGGCTTTTAAGAGGGAAGGAAGTTTACCTGTGAAGGAATTTTAAGAAATACCATTAGCACCCACCAAAAAAATCACAAGAAAAGGGAGAAGGTTTTGTCCTGCATAAAGATGTAAGTGACATGTTCCAGGGACTTGTATTAATCTGTGGATAATATTGTGATAAGAGTTTTATTTTATAAATGAAGGGTAGTAAAAATAAATGGTAATAAGTGTTCAGGTATAACTTTTTTTTTTTTTTGCAGTACTGGGGATTGAACTCAGGGGCATTCTACCTCTGAGCTACACCCTCAGCCCTATTTTTTTATTCTTTATTTTGAAACCGAGTCTCACTAAGTTGTGGAGTGCCTCACTAGGTAGCTGAGGCTGGCCGCAAACCCGAATCCTCTGGTCTCAGCCTCCTGAATGCTGGGATTACAAGCGTGCACCACCACGCCCGGCTCAGGTATAACATTTTTAGTCCAAGCTTAGTTTGATCTCTACTGACATATATGATTGCTTATCAGAAATAAGCGATGACTTTAGTGATTTGAGTTAAAAATCTCAAAGGCATGAAGTATTTTCAAGTAGAAAGAAAAACAGTTTAGTGGAGTGGGAGAAACAAAGATTGTAAAGTGAAGGAGATCTGAGTCTGAATTTTAGCTCCACCAATCACGATCCGGAAAAGTGGATCATTCAACCTCGGTTTCCTAATGAAGGCCACTGGAAAAGCAAATGAGATAATATAGGAAAACACCTGCTATCTATCAGCGTCAGATGACTAGAAAACAGTACAATGATCTGTAAATTCACTTTTATTGTTTTATCATATCATAGTTACATATTTGTCTATTTTTCTAAATCTAGGTGGAAAGAATCCTCAAGTTAAAAAAAAAAACATATTGACTGGTTTTGCCTTTGGTTGAACTTTTTAAGAAATTTGCATTGTAGATTTTTGTGTTCTAGAGAGAATGAGATACGTATTCAACCCCACCCTATAAGATATTATACATTTAGTCAAAACATATCTAATTATGTCAGTCTCCATATCCTTTAGATTTACTGAATAATAAAATGAGAATTGTCTAAAATGTTGATCAAGAAATATTTCAAGAATGTGACCCAACCAAGTTTTATTTATATACATATATATTTTCCGCTAAAGAAAAGGGTTACAACTAATTTCTATAATACTTCTATCAGATTAAAAATTATTTCAAAAACAACTTCATCATTACATTTTATTCACTGGGACCTTTAGGTTCTATACTACTGTGAATTTAATTTTTTAAAAAGCAGGCAAACCCTCCTAATCAATCGAAGACTCAACTTTACCTAAATCCTGTGGGGAAGACAGCCATTGAATTTGGAATTGAATTTAATAGTTTAGGGAATTGAATCGAATATTTAGAGAAGTGAATTGAATGGAGATGCTATGTATATTTTTTGAAGTCCATAAACACATTCCTGTGGTGCCGTCCACCTGTAATCATGCATCCCTCTTTCCCACTAGGTATACGTATGGCCAACCTGTGCACGGAAAAGCCCAAATTCGAGTCTGCAGAGAATTTTTCTATCCCAGGAACTGTGAGAAAGACAACAATGAGATATGCGAACACTTTACTGCAGAGGTAGGAACCATGATCTTTACTCCAAAAATGAAAACATTCTCACTCACTTTGAGTTATTGTTTCTTTCCTTGATTTCATTTATGAAAAGGACTTAGCAGCACTCTTTTCCTTTTATGGCTAGGGGAGGTGGCGGCTGAAGAGGATAAAAGAATGAGGAGGAAACGCAAGCAATGTTTAGTCAGTCTCGTGTTCTCTGGCCGTGTCAATTGTTATTCATCTATTGATTTATTTGTTTGTTTAAATATACTTTTATGGGTGCATTGTGATTATATGTCATAATGAGGTTCAGCACTTGGCCTGTTTCCCCGCCACATCCCACCCCATTCCCTCCTCCTCTGACTACATATTATTAATTTTTAAGACTTTTAGAATTTGAAAAAGATATTAACGACTTCCTTATTTTATAAACTGTTTAGCTGGACTCCCTAGTCATTTCAATAAATGAATGTGCAGCATTCCTCACTATGCAACCTACAATTGTCCTTTTAAAACGCAGCTTATTTGCAAGTATGTGCAATTCAGAGCTCCCATAGCTATTGCTTTAGAGTTGCAGGGTTATTCCCTTTTCACTGCTGGGGATTGCATGCAAAGCCTTGCTACCTCCCCAGTGCCTACAGTTCATATTTAAGCCACCGTTGGCAGTAGCATCCTAACCACAAGGGAATACTTCTACTTTGAGAATTGCCTTTGAACTTCCCAAAGTGCAATTCGCATACACCACAGAGTTTAGATTTTAAATCTGAGTGTCCTCAAGTTGCGTATTGAATTTGGCGCCCACCCTCTAGGTAAATATCAATAATTGCAAAGATGGGCAAACACCCATCTTTATGTAGGACATACGGGCTAAGAAAAGTTAAATGACTTTCTTCCACATCCATAGCACATTTCCCACTGAAGTTAAGCTGTAATTCAGTCAACCGCTTTACCTAGTGATGGGCAAAGTTCACTCTGGTGATGTATTTTTTTCCCCTGGATGAAAAAGGTAGCAATAAACAATATGGTGCCATTATCTTTGTATATGAAAGGTTTTGTTCATTTGGAATAGATTGCTTGAAACGAGTCTCCTGAGTTAAGGGAGATATTGATAGACATAGACAGATCATTTGGGTTTTAAAAAGTAGCATATTCATATCCACAAACATTTTAAGCATTCAAATTATTGTCAGAAATGGATTAGCTTATTTATTATTACATATTATGGCAATATGTAATATTAATATATGGCAATATGTAATATCAATATGTAATATTATGGCAATATGTAATAATAAATTAGGTGATTCTCTTCCAAGTTATTTCCAGCAATATGTTTAGGAGTTTTGAATTGTTTTAAATAGAAACATTTATTTTGTTTTAATGTGCATTAACTAACTAACTGTGTTATAATTAGACAACGTAGAAGTGCTGTTTTTGATATTGTTGATGTACTATTTTATAGTTCCAGAGGAATTCCTCCTCTGCAATCAGTTATCTCCTGCACCTTCCAACTATGTGATCTTCAACGGGTTATATAATGCACCAGTGCCTCAGTTTGCCCACCCACAGAATGGACATAAAATATGCCTAGTTCATATGATGATTCTAAGGACAAAGTGAATTGATACATCCTTCTAAGACTTAAAATTTGGAATTAGTAAATATTTTATGTTCAAATATAACTAAATCTTATTTTACTAGTTATTGACATCCCTGGTGAAAAGTTATGTATTTTTATTTTAAGTAAAGAATTGACCTTGAACAGTGTTTATTTTGATGTGATACACTTGAAGCATTCCCCTTCTACCTGTTCTTAGTGCCTGTCAAGGTACTTTTAATTTCGTACTTTAAAAATATCATCCAATTCCTCTTTCATCCTTTAATTTTTTCCTATTTATCTTGCTTCCAGAAAAATTTTCTTGAAATCTGTAAAATATAGATTATCTTCCTTACCCTGTTTGATATGACAGTTTTTTCCTCTTCCTTTTATTCTTTCTTTAGTCATTTCAACAGTTTGTGAGGTAGAATCACGGAGGGAGGTGGTGTTACACATCTGTGCTAAAACTTCTTAGCTTTTTAAAGACTCTTTAATCCCTAACATTTTCCCCATATTTTCTCTTTACCTTTCAGTTGAAAAATGGTTGTGTTTCTCAAATTGTAAATACAAAAGTTTTCCAACTCTACCGCTCTGGATTTTCCATGCTATTTCTCATCAATGTGATTGTCACGGAATTTGGGACAGGTAATTGATTTTATTTTACGGACAACCTGAGGATCCCTTACTGAGAAGAAGCTTATCGATTTCACAGTATGTGAAAAATACACATCAATTATTGCTCAGACTGTTGAAATGAAGCACCTTTGCCAATTGGTCAATTAGAAGGTTGCTTTTGAATAAAATTTTCCTAATAATATTTAAAATAAAATAATTATGTAAATGTTGCATGTTCATATTTACTTCTGAGACTACACCAAACAGATGTAATAGAGCTGAGCTAATAAATTAGCGCTCTGTCTCTCTCTCTCTCTCTCTCTCTCTCTCTCTCTTCCTCCCTCTCTCTCTCTCTCTCTCTCTCTCTCTCTCTCTCTCTCTCTCTCTCTCTCTCTCTCCTCTCTTTGTGTAAACTAGTTGATAAGCAATTACCAGAATCCAACCTCTGATGTAACACTCAGAGTAAAGTCTACATCTGGAGGGTCAAATCCAGATCCCTGCCTCTATACGGAAAGAGAGACTTCTGGGAACATGGCTGCACTCACTTGCTTACCTTGCTTAACAGCTACTATGAGGTTGAGTAGTTATGTTAAAGTCCCCATGTTTTCTACACCCTAGAATAATCATCAGATTCTTTACAAAAGAAATTTTCCAACCTCTGATTTAACAGAATTGGGAACATTTGCAAATGCAAAATAATTAGTAGTGAAAAATTTGCAGAATAGCACAAGTAAATATTTGTTAAAAGGATGAAAAAAAAAAAAAAACAGAGGAAAGTAAGATTTAATTTGGGTGAGGGGAACCCAATTCAATTGCTAATTATTTCTGTTACTTTAAAAGGGGGGTGGTATTATATTATTTAAAAAGTAACTTGTGTAAATATGCTTGATTTATATTGTGATAACTTTTGCAATAGGTAAGTTGTCATGCTTCTATTGTTAAAAGTCACAGCTAAATACGTTTGATTCTGTCTAGTCACTTGGTTTGTTGAGACCATAGGCGTATCTATTTACTTTGCTATCAGGTACCTTTCAAATCTGGTAAAAGTCTAAATAATACATAGATATCTTGTAGTCTCAGGAAAGATTTCAGGAAGTGAAAGTCCTGTATTTGAGATGTCCCTGACATTCTCCATCATAAAGAAAGTAAAAAAATCAGGCCTGAGGAGACTGGTAAGAGAGAGGAAGTTAAGAACATTCTCTCCTCCTTCTGATCCAAGTATTTCTGCATATGCTTTTATTGGTGCCTTGCAATGAGTCAGCATAGCGAGGCTCCAGGAGACACAAACGCACCTGTACAACTCTTGGCGAGTTTCCTTCTGGGTCCCCCCCCACTCCCCCGCCAATCAACCTGTACATGTTAGTGAGATTAGTAGTGAAACCCTCATACCTGGGCATAGCATGATTTGCCCTGATTCCTCCATGCAGGCAAGTGTTGGCATATTAATATCATTACTCCATTTGAAGAGATACCTGATGCTAAGATATATGTCAAACCATCCACATCTCCTTTTCAGTGTGGAACAAAACTACAAGTCCATGTTTAAAAAGTGTTCACATGTACTTGGAGTTATTTATTTGTCTTTTGAGGTGCTTTGCACATGCTAGGTACTGGCTTTACCTCTGGGCTACAACTCCAGTGCCCCCATTGTGACCAAATGGTTAATTCCTTCCTGACACTGAGTTTCATCATTTCCCGTAGGTGTGCAGATCAACGAAAAGGCTACTACTTCTATCACCTCGTTGCTTGGTCGTGTGAACTTCGAGAACATGGACCCTTTCTATAGAAGAGGGATTTCTTATTTTGGAACTGTAGGTTTGATTTAAAAAATAAATGCCAGGTGTGGTGGCACACGCTTGTAAACCTAGTACTTGGGAGGCTGAGACAGGAGGGTCACAGGTTCAAAGCCAGCCTTGGTAATATAGCGAGGCTCCCAGCAACCTAGTGAGACCCTGTTTCCAAATAAGAAATTTAAAAAAATTGGGCTAGGGGGTGTAGCTTGGAGGTAGAATGCCTCTGGGTTCAATCCCCAGCACCAGAAAAATATAAATAAATAAATAAATAAATAAATAAATAAATAAATGCATGATCTTAATTCATTTTATCGGATCATAGTCCATCCTTTGGAAGTTTCTGGACACTTTTTTCCTACTTCATTAGTACGTTTTTAGTATTACCATATCTGATATGTTAGAAAAGCCCTCTTTTGAAAGAAAGTAATACATAAATTTATAACTGTTTCCATACTTATCCATGTTTACACATATGTTTAATAGGGTATTTTTTCTGTTCATTGGAATCTAAGAAAATTACTATTGAGTGATCACAACTATGAATAGAAAGTTCTTTCTCCGCAGAAATGTGAAACGATGTATTTTAAGCATACTAACACTTTTTTGTTGTTGTTGTACAGCTTAAGTTTTATGGTCCCAATGATGTACCCCTGGCAAGCAAGTTGCTGCAATTGGAAGTCAATGACAAATTCATAGGAAATTACACGACGGATGAAAACGGGGAAGCTCAGTTTTCCATTGACACTTCAGGCATATTTGATCCAGCATTCAATTTGAGAGTAAGACTTCAAAGTAGAAATGAAGACCCTTAGGTATCCCACAGAGAATTGGAATGTTAGGGTGTGTGTGTGTGTGTGTGTGTGTGTGTGTGTGTGTGTGTGACAGACAGACTGACTGACAATTGAATCCAGAGGCATTCTACCTTTCAGCTACACTCCCAGGCCTTTTCTTAATTTTGTTTTGAAACAGGCTCTCGCTAGGTTGCTGAGAGGCTCACTAAGTTGTCGAGACTGGTCTTGAACTTGTGATCTTCCTCAAACACTAGCAACCTCTTTTCTAAAGTGTTTACCTAAGCTGGACGTGGTGGTGCATGCTTGTAATCCCAGCATTTGGGAGGCTGAGACTGGAGGATCCAGGTTCGCGGCCAGCCTCAGCTACCTAGTGAGACACTCTGCAACTTAGTGAGACCTGGTTTCAAAATAAAGAATAAAAAAATAGGGCTGGGGGTATAGCTTGGAGGTAGAATGTCCCTGGGTTCCATCCCCAGTACCGCAAAAAAATAATAATAATAAAGTGTTTACCTGATCATTGAATAATGAGAGTATTAATCCAAGATGCTTCGAAGATGATAGTGTGCTGTAATTACTACAAATTCTATTACAGCCAGTATTTTGCTCTGAGAAACTAGTAGCTCATGAAGAAAATTTGGCTTTTTTCCTTAGGTCATTTCATGCATAGACAGGGCAGATACTGTGACTTTTCTGCTGCTTAAACAGAAATTTACAGTTGAACAATTTGTCAGTGTTCAAATGTAGCTAAGAGTCGAGTTCGATGCTCTGACTCCAACTTAAAAGTTAGAAATGTAACAATTTATGTTGTTTTTAATATTGACCTATTCATAGTGATGGGTTATACAAATGACATATAATATATGAAAATAGGTAAATATATATAAATATATTATATATGTGAACTCATATAATTTTAGTCACTTTAAAAATAAAAGTGGAGCATGCTATTATTTTAGCCTCCAATATCTGAACATTGGAATGCTATCCACACCTAAGACCTCTCCCCGCTTTGAAGAGATAAGAAGCCTTCCTTCTGGACTTCGGGGTCGATAGCTCTAAGACCCCCTCTGTTTTATCTCCGCAGGCTTCCTTTGCTCGACCTAAGAGCTGCTTTCTTTCCAGCTGGGTGACGCCTGAGTATTCTGATGCCCACTTCAGAGTCTCCCGCTTTTATTCCCGCACGGGCAGCTTCCTGAAGATCGTTCCTGAGCCGAAGAAGCTCAGATGTAACCAAGAGAAGATTTTTAGCGTGCATTACTCCCTAAGCCGTGACGCCTACCAGGATGGCTCCAGTGTAAACTTCTTCTATCTGGTAAGCCTCCGGTAGTGGATTCTTGGAGTCTAATTGTGCGGGCGGAGCACAGTGCAGTTTAGAAAGTGCACAGGGGTCATGCCGTGTAGGTCTGAGTTCAAGCTTCTCACTGTGCTGGAGAATGCAACTGTCCATTAAGAACAAACAGACACCAGGATTTGAGAGGCTGAGACTGGAGGATCCCAGTTCGCGGCCAGCCTCAGCTACCTAGTGAGGCACTCTGCAACTTAGACTCTATCTCAAAATAAAGAATAAAAAAATAGGGCTGGGGGTGTAGCTCAGAGGTAGAATGCCCCTGGGTTCAATCCCCAGTACCGCAAAAAAAAAAAAAAAAAAAAAAAAAAAGAACAAACAGACAAACAAATACAATGATCTCAAATTATTTATTTAAGCTCCCTTAAGATTGAAAATCTTGCTATTCATGGTGTCCGGGGCCCGGTCACCGGCCAGCTGTGGTTGCTGTGGTTAGATCCCCAGGAAGGAAAAAGCACCCGGAGTGCCATCCAGAGGAGAAAAAACAGCAAACACAATGCTTCACTGGACACCGTTTTCTTGTATAGGGTTCTGCACAAAATGGCACACACAGCCACGTCGCTGTGAGCATGTACATGCCTGTTACACCTTGCACACGTGTGTTACACTTTGCACACGTGTGTTACACCTTGCTTAGTCATTGCACATACATGTTACACTTTGCTTAATCTTTGCACCTAACTATATGCAATGCACATGCGCAGATGCGCACGCACCCGCTAGGATAAGAGAGTCGAGCACACCTGCAAGAGTGTAGGAGCGGGGGCACCAGAAACTGTGGGAACCGTACTGCCAGTCTGTATAACACTTTCTGATAGTAAAATATTAGAAAGATGCCAGACTATAAAAAGGAAGGTTCGGTATCTATCTATCTATCTATCTATCTATCTATCTATCTATCTATGTTTTGTTTTTATTGGTGTATTGTAGTTACACAGCCCAGTGAGGTTGAAGTCCCACAATTACACATGCCCACGGTCTCCCTGCCATTCCTTTCAGGTCCCACCCTGCTGTCCACCCCTCCGCGTGTCTAGTGTCCTAATGGGTAGTGACACTTTCCTAGCAGGAGGGCTCGTTTTGATAAGCAGTAAAAGCAGTGAGCTGCTGTGGTTCTGTCTATTTTGTGTATTCAAGGCGTAATGAAGGGTGAGGCACACCGACAGGAAAACTAAAGACATCTCTAGTCCAAGTCCCTGACCCTCTCCTAATAATCACACAAATTAGTCCATTTTGGACATGTTGTTAAATTCTAGAAACCTTGACTTTCTTAGCGGTCTGTTTGTAATTGGAAATAAGGTTTGCTCCCTAGGGTAAGTACTATATGTAGGGCAACATTAAAGCACTTTGTATGGCTGGGCATGGTGGTGCCTTCCCGCAATCCCAGTACTTAGGAGACTGAGGAAGGAGGATTGCAGGTTCAAGGCAAGCCTTAGCAATTTAACAAGGCCCTCAGAAATTTAGTGAGAACTTGTTTCAAAATTTTAAAAAAAAATAGAAATAAAATAAGGTACTAGAAAATAAAATAATAGTGCCAGAAGTGTAGCTCAGAGATAGAGTGTCTCTGGGTTCAATACCCAGTACCAAAAATTAAATTAAAATTAAAAAGTGCTTTTTATGTGTTAACTGGCTTGGTCAGCCTAATGGATGGCCATTTCACAGACAAAGGAATCGAGGCATACGGGGAAGCAACTCATCTTGAATCATGTCTTTAAAGAGTAGAGAGACCTCATGTTTGAAGCCAGACAGTCTGAACAATTTCCCCCACCTTGAATTGTACACTGCACGTGGTTCAGAAAGCTCCTAGAACATAAGAGGCTCTCAATCCATTGTGCTTACTTTCTCTGTTCTTCAACACGTACCAAGTTCACTTTTAATATTCATCTGTGGAAGCTACCTTACCTTATGGAACAGAATTATCATTAGATAATTCATTACATCATGACAATAGGATACATGATATGATGTTAGGTTAGTATGTCTCACATTTGGGTTTTTTGTTTTGTTTTGTCCTTCACAGATAATGGTAAAAGGAGCTATCTTCCTCAGTGGACAAAAGGAAATCAGAAACCAAGGTATATATAATATATTCATAAATATGTACTTTATCTTCATTTTTATTCTCTTTTAGAAAATATTATGGAGTCTAGAAGTTAGGAAGAAGAGTTTATTTCAATTTAGGGTGGAAGGCAAATCACATAGCTTAAGGAAAGATATTCAATATTTTGATAGAGGGGATTCAACCTCTTTCTGCTACTGTTAGGTCATCGAGTACATTCTACAGAAATGATGTCCAAGGCCCTAGTAGTGTAATTACCTAGATGATACAACCTTCTTTATTTCTATACAAAGATCCCATTATTTTATTTCTTTGCCTTTAAAATGTTAGAGTTAGCCGGGCGTGGTGGTGCATGCTTGTAATCCCAGCATTCGGGAGGCTGAGACCGGAGGATCCGGGTTCGCGGCCAGCCTCAGCTACCTAGTGAGGCACTCCGCAACTTAGTGAGACCTTGTTTCAAAATAAAGAATAAAAAATAGGGCTGGGGGTATAAGCTCGGAGGTAGAACGCCCCTGAGTTCAATACCCAGTACCACAAAAAATAAAATGAAATAAAGCCCCATACCCATTTATCTAAGCATATCCAGTAATACAAGACACGCTTGGCATTACATACCTGTCGCTCTCCTATTCACACAGCCTGGAACGGAGACTTCTCGTTCCCGATCGCCGTCAGCGCGGATCTGGCTCCCGTGGCTGTCTTGTTTGTCTACACCCTTCACCCCAGTGGGGAGATCGTGGCCGACAGTGTCAAGTTCCAGGTGGACACGTGCTTCAGAAACAAGGTGATGCTTCTTCTTTCTGCTCAGCCAGAGTAAGAAGGGAGAGCAGTTCCTCCCAGTGGCCGTCTCCTCATCGGACCACCATGAGCTTTATTTGGGGATCTCGGAACCGCAGTGGGGATAAGGAAGTTAGGTGGGGATGAGGGAATCAGCGGATGGAATGTGTTACCTTTGACAGTAGTGATAAAGGAGACATCCCTACAAAGGACAGTTGAGGGGGGCATGGACACAAGTGGACCTACAGGCATCTACTAGGATTCACTTGGAAAATTCCAATTATCTCCCTATAAAATTGATCCCCCTTCCTTTTCTTTCTCTGCTTCAGGTTAGCCTAGAGTTCTCCAAGGAGCAGGAGCAGCCTGGCGCCAGTGCCCATCTTCAGCTGCAGGCGGCCCCCGACTCCTTCTGCGCCCTCCGGGCCGTGGATCAAAGCATCCTTCTCCTGAAACCCGAACAGCAGCTGTCAGCTGAATATGTGAGCTCTGATTTTCTCTTTCCTCGTCTCTCTTTTGGACTCGGCCTTACCCTTTATATGATGTTTTTATTTGAGATAAAACCTGTCGAAAAATATTGATTCTTTTCTCCCTTTATTCTTTCGTGGGTTGTATACTTAATTATTTCTCTTAATTGGCCCAGCACTCATAGGAATACATAATTCTACAGATAATTATAGCAGGTTAAGAATTTTATAATGATGTGATTTTTTTTAAATCATAGATATAAACATCTGGAGGTAAAAGAAATATCTGTACTGCAGGATATGCCTGGATAATCTAAAGTTATTTACAATTGGAGATGGAACTTTTTTTTAAACATTTCCAAGGCTAAGGTGTAGCTCAATGGTAGAGCACGTGTCCTAGCTTGTGCGAAGCCCTAGGTTCACTCCTTGGCACCTCAAGAAAGAAAATATTTTCAGATGAACAATTCTAGAAGTTCACATAAAAAATATTTCAGTTCACAATTATTGGATATTCCCCCCCCCCTTTTTTTAACATAACTGCATACCTTAAAACTGTCAGATTTATGACCATATTTAAGTGTAATTCAGCAATTTAAAATTTTTCAGTAATTTAATTTTTTTAAGTATTAAAATCCTACCTGTGTGTTATAAATCATGTGCAAAATACACAAAGATAAGCCAGGCGTGGTGGCACACACGCTTGTAACCCCAGTCCTTGAGAGGCTGACACAGGAGGATCATAGGTTCGTGGACAGCCTCAGCTACTTAGTGAGGCCCTTCCCAAATTAGTGTGACCCTGTTTCAAAATAAAGAATAAAAAATAGGGCTGGGAGTATAGCTTGGAAGTAGAATGCCCCTGGGTTCAATCCCCAGTACTACACACATACATACAAAAAAATACACAAAAGTATAAAGAAAGAGATCTTTAAAAATCATTCATATTTTTAACACTTAGACATTTTAACGGTTTTGCTTGCAATTTTCAAAATCTCTTTTCTGAAGGCATATATATTTTACAAATTGAGATTTCATTGAAAAACCCAATTTGTATTCTGCCTTCAACACCTTAATTCTTGTTTTAAATATAAAGTAATAAAATCATTATAACAGCATTTAATAACCTTAAGTCATGGAAATAAGCAGTATATCTTTACCAATACTAAGGAACTCCTAACTAACTTTAGAATCTGGAGCAGTATCAACATATAAAGGACAAATTTATCAATGAATGTGGAATATGCATGTGTACATTTTTTCCCCCTAAGAGTTTTCATGCATTCACAGTAAATAGCTTCTGCTCGCTCTTTGCAAAATCTTGGGAAAACTGCCTCACAGAGAACCGTCAGGGGACCTCAAATGGAAAACTCCAGAAGCATTTCCATAGGTCTCAGAATATATCATAGCCAAAGGAGTTATTGTTTATTGTCCATAGCCATTCTAACAGTAGGAATCAAGCTGTTATGTAAATCATATTATGAAAGCTTATATTAGGTTTCATCTTATCAACATAAGCTTATTTTTTTTAGTTTCAAATAATTTTAAAAGGTGTGAGAATTATACAGAGAACTTCCCTGTGCATTTTGCCAGATTGTCAATTTTTTAACATTTGCTGCACTGTTTTTCTTTTTTACTCTCTCTACTTTTGTATAGACACACACCTAAACACACACACACACACACACACACACACACACACACACAATTTTTTAAATGACGAAGCACTTGAAAATAGGTTACTTGTGGTGTCTATGTAGTATTCTGTGCTGTTCCTTAATATATGCCTGTTTGTTTCCTGAATGCAAGGCTATTCTAGATCACGACAATAACAGCAGCTATCAAATTCAGGACATTTGAGGTTGATTCAGTACCTGAGATCTAATCTCCCAGCCGTGTTCAGTTGTCGGTCATCTTCTTTAACCACACTTTTTCTCCCCGTAGTACCAGCTTCAGGACAGAATCTTATACTACATTTGGTAGTCATTTCCCTTTCGTTGTCTTTAGCCTGGACCACAGCCTTCCTTTGTCCTTTACGAAATTGCCGTTTCTGAAGAATGCAAGCCTGGTGTCGTTACTTAAGGGAACGCACCCCAGGCTAGGTTTGTCTGAGGTTTCCATGATCAGGGGAGGCAAGGCGTCTCTGGGCAGAATACCACGAAGTGATGTGGGGTTTTCAAGAGGTCACCTCCAGCGTGCACAACATCCATCAGCCCGCCACTGGTGATGTTAATTTTGGTCATCCTGACCAAGATGGTTTGCTGTATCTCCGCTGGCTCTTTTTCGGCATGGAACTAATAAGCAATTTGCACTTACTAAGACTCCATGTATAGCCCGCTCGCCATCAAAGTTTCTGCTTACATTTGGCATCCATTCGCAATTCTTGCCCCCAGTAATACTGCTTTGCTAGCTGAAGTTGGTGATTTTCCAGTTTCTCTTCATGTGTGGACCTAAGGATTTCTGTCTCTCAGTGGTTTATAACGCATTGCTGTTCTTAACTATTTTTATGCTCAATTGTCCCAAGTTTGAGCATCTTTAAGTTGGTCCCTATATCCTTTTAACACACCCAGATTCTGTTTTTAGCACTAGCCCAAGATGACCCAGGTTTCTCTTGTAACTTTTTTCTGCACTAGCCTTGAAAACTAATATTTTTCCAGGGATCTCTGATTCCTCAGAGTATACAATAATACTTATCTAATCTCTAAGGATTATACAGTAATGCTTATCTAATCTATCCTTTTTAAATTTAATGGCTGTCCAGTCCACACATAACACCATCTTTGCTCTGTTGACTTGGGAAACCACCCTTGTCGTATACTGTATTTCTATTTGTGGTTATGTTTCTTTCTTTTTTTTTTTTTGGCAGTACTGGGGATGGAACCCGGGGGCATTCTACCTCCGAGCTACAGCCACAGCCCTACTTTTTTTTAATTCTTTATTTTGAAACAGAGCCTCACTAAGTTTCAGAGGGCCTCACTAAGCAGCTGAGGCTGGCTGCAAACCCAGATCCTCCAGTCTCAGCCTCACAAATGCTGGGATTACAAGCGTGCGCCACCACGACCGGCTGGCTATGTTTATTTCTGAACTTTATTCCCTACCCCATAGATCCGTTGGTCTTTTGCTGTGCTGGCTCCATGCTTTACGACCTTGGCTTTGTGGCGTGTACTGGCTTTTGGTAGGAATCGACTCCTTGGCTTCCACTTCAGTGCCCCCTCGCTGTTCTGGTTGACGCGATGTACCAACTTATTTCCAATTTCTGTAACTCCGGTTTGCTGATATTTTTGTTGTGGTTGCATTGAATTTAGAAATTAATTGAAGAACTGCATCTTGATAGGAGGATGTTCTAAGTAAAAGCAAGAAATGCGTTTTTATTTGTCTAAATATAATTCTGTGTCCTTCATGAATTTCAAGTTTAGTTTTCTTATACAGTTTCTTGTTGAACTTATGCAAAAGCAGTGTGTGTGTGTGTGTGTGTGTGTGTGTGTGTGTGTGTGAGGGAGAGAGAGAGAGAGAGAGAGAGAGAGAGAGAGAGAGAGAGAGAGAGAGAGACTGGGGATTGAATCCAGGGGCATTCTGACTCCAAGCTACACCCCCAGCCCTATTTTTTTTTTAATTATTAGTGCATTATAATCGTACATCTCTGTTAGGTACAAGCTGGTAGAGGCATACATACACACATTTCTCATTTAACCCTTCCCCAATTCCCACCCCACTCCCTCCCCCCTCCCTCCTTCTCAAGTTCAGTTTAGTGATTGACTTTGATATGTTTGTGAAAGTACATCATGTGCATTAGGGTGTTTCCCTCCCCCCATCACCTTCAATTAAGTCACTTTGTTGCTCATCTAAATTTTCTCCTTCTTCATCTGGAGTCCCTCTTATGTCCCACTTTCTCCCTAGCTTCTGCATATTAGGGAGAGCAGATGATTTTTTACTTTTTTTGACTGACTAATCTCACTTAACATAATGTTTTCCAATTGCATCCATTTCCCTGCAAATGACATGATTTTGTTCTTCTTTATGGCCAAGTAAAATTCCATTGTGTACATATCCCATAGTTTTGTAACCCATTCATCAGTTGATGGACATCTTGCCCCCAACTCTACTTTATTTTTTATTTGGAAACAGGATCTCACTAAATTGCTGAGAGCCTTGCTAAATTGCCAAGGCTGGCTTCAAACCTTTGATCCTACTGTCTCACCATCCCAAGTCCTAGGATTACAGGTGTGCGCCACCAGCTCTGGCTCTGTAAGCATTGTAAGTTGTTTGTTGCTATCGTAAATGAGAGATTTTTTCTTCTATTATATTTTCTGATATTATTTACATTCATAGGAGCTATTTTGTATAATAATTTCATATTTTACTAAGTGGTTGAATTCCTTTTAATTGAGTTAGTTTTGGTTCCCTGGGGGGCTTTTACGAATGTTGCTATATTGGCATCAAATAGAGGTAGCTAAGTTTCTTTACTTTTTCCACCATATTTCTCTACTTTTTTTCTTAACACCAGTATAATGTAAGATTGTAAGGGGAACAGCATCCTTGCCTCTTTCTTGACATCAGTAGAAGTAACTGATAAGATAACTGTGTCTGGTGCATTGGGCATGATAGATTCTTAACAATGTTCTGTTTTCCTTTGAGGGAAATTAGTCTATTTCAGCATTCTCTTCCTATTGGTATCAGTTTTGGCACATTTTATTATTTTAAGAAATTAAGACTTTAACATAGGTTTTTCAAATTTGTATTGTTGAAAAGTGAAAAGAAGTCTCCAAATTTTTAAAAATTGTATTCTTAGCATCAATAGTTACATCTCCTTTAGCTTTATGTTTTATTCTTCATTATGTCACTTTTTTCTGGTATATTTGTACTTTTTTCCTTTTTTAATTTTCTTGTTAGGTTAGTCAGTGGTTTACCTATTTTCCTGTTCCCCCCAAAATAGGATTTTTTTTTTTTTTTTTTTTTTTTGCGGTACTGGGGATTGAAGTCAGGGGCATTCTACCTCTGCGCTATACCCCTAGCCCTATTTTTTATTCTTTATTTTGAAACAGGGCCTCACTGAGTTTCGGAGGGCCTCACTAAGCAGCTAAGGCTGACTGCGAACCCAGATCCTCCAGTTTCAGTCTCCCAAATGCTGGGATTACAAGCGTGCGCCACCACATCTGGCCAAACTAGGATTTTAATTTGTTAATTAGGGGTAAGATTTTTCTGATACTGTTGCTCATTATTTACTTGTTTCCTTACTAGTACTTTATTTTGTTGTTGCTTTAGCTTTCTTAAATTTGAAATTTACAATTTTAATTTAATTTAATTTATTGGCTTAGATTTTTTTTCCTAATCTTTGCTGTGTGTGCATGCTAACAAAGTACTCTACCACTGAAGAAAACCCTAGCCCTGAACTCAACTATTAAAAGTCTCCCTTTAGCCAGGCATGATGCACACCTGTAAACATAGTACTTGGGAGACTAAGACAGGAGGATCACAGGTTCAAGACCAGCCTCAGCAACTTAGCAAAACCCTCTTTCAAAATAAAAAGGGCAGAAATGTATGGTGTCAGACACCTGTAATTCCGGTACTTGGGAGACCAAGACAGGAGGATCGCAGGTTGTAGACCAGCTCAGAAACTTAGCAAGATTCAGAATGACCTAACAAGAACCTGTTTCAAATAACAAAATGAAAAAGAGCTGAGGGTGTAGTTCAGAGGTAAAATGCCCCTGGGTTCAATCCCCAGGGCCACAGAATAAAATAATAAAAGAAAAATTTAAAGGACTGAGATGGAAAGCCCCTGGGTCTAATCTCCAGCACCCCACCCACCCCCCCGAAAAAAAAGAAAGAAAGAAAGGAAAGCAATAGAAATCTCCTTGGTGGTGTGGTACACTGTAGTTCCTGCCTCCATATAACCAGATAACTCATAGATTCTGACATGTAGTTAGTTATTATTCTTTTTTATTTTTCAGAAATTCTTTCATTTCTATTTCTATTTACCATTTCAAAAAAATACTTACTGGAAAATTTTATCATTCATGTTTTTATTTTGGAATTTTCTTTCTAATTTCAATTTAGCCTTATGATCAGTAATATTTCTATTTTATGAAGCCTACTACTATATTGTCTATGTTCAAATATGTTTTTCAGAATGCTTCACAGTTGTGGACAGAATATAATTTCTATTATCATATAATTTTGTACCCATAAAACCTTATTGTTTTGATTTTTATATTATTTTATTTATTTATTTATTTATATTTATTTTTGCAGTACTGGGAATAGAACCCAGGGGCATTTGACCTCCAAGCTACACCCCCAGCCCTATTTATTATTCTTTATTTTGAAACAGGGTCTAAGTTTCCGAGGGCCTCACTAAGCAGCTGAGGCAGGCTGCAAACCCGGATCCTCCTGTCTCAGCCTCCCAAGTACTGGGATTACAAGCGTGGGCCACCACACCCTGCTATATTCTTACTTTAAAAAAAAAAAATCCACTTAGCTTGTCTCAGACTGAAAGTAGGGCGCTAGGACTCCCTCTCACTGGTGTCCCCGTCACTTCCGTCTTTTTTCTGTGCACCTTCTGTCCCAAATCTCTTTATTATTTGGGACATGGCTGGTCATCACTCTTACGCTTTCATAATGAAATGCGGCCTTACCAATCTAATGTGCTCTTCTCTATCCTACAAGATTCATTCTGACTTTTTTTTTTTTTTTTTGAGGATTTTTATTTACCTGGCCTTTAGATTTAACGTTGTTCTTCAATTTGTTGTGCGTAATTTTTTTTTTTTTTTTGGTAAAATATAGCATTGGTTTTGCTTTTTCAAAGAAAAATTTATGTTAAAGGAGAATTAAGTCCATTTACGTGTATTGATAGTGATCTACATGCTAGTACTCAATTCTGTCCTATTATGTTTGTTGTAATTTCTGTGTTTTATTTAAACTTGCTTTAGCTTTGTTGGGTTCTTATTTTTGCTATAACTGTTTTTGATTTTTTTTGTGCTTATAGTAGTTTAAGTTTGTATTTGCGTGGGGTTTGTAGTTATATCTTTTATAATACCCTAGCCTCACTTTTTGTGTGTTTTTGGTACTACAGATTGAAACCAGGGGCATTCTACCACTGAGATACACCCCCAGCTTTTTTTAATTAAAAAAAATAAAAAACTTAGGTTCTCCCTAAGTACTATGCGCTGACCTCCAACTTTCAATCCTCCTTTCTCAGCCTCCCAAGTACTGGGATTATAAACATGTGCGTCCATTCTTCCTTTAACTGCCTTGTCTCTAAGGGTCAGTACCCCTCCTCTGTTAACCTGGTTACCTTCCATTACCCATACTTTATAGAGAGCTGCTAATTCATTTCACACCATTTCCCTGCAGTCTTTACTGGAAACTATTGAGCCCTAGGACTATGATTTATATTTCAATGCTAAATATTGGACTTTCTTTTATCTGGAGTTAGTTCGGTGTGTTTCTTCTAGTTTACATGTTGTTATCCTCTCTCTCTCTCTCTCTCTCTCTCTCTATCTATCTCTTCATATACATATATATACATACACATATAATACATGTTATATATTATATATTATCCTCTCTCTTCATATATATATATATATATATATGTGTATGTATATATATTATGCATATTAAGCTTCAATTCTATCCCATTATGTTTGTTGTAATTACCATGTTTTATACTTGCTTTAGCTTTGTTGGGTTTTTACTTTTGCCATAAATGTTTTTTATTTTTTGGTGTTTATAGTAGTTTGAATATATACATATATTCATACATATATATATATGTAGTCTCTGAAATTTTCCTTCTTCAATTTTATACATGCTCAAATTTTTAGCAGCAGTAGGAGCTGTGTTGGAATGTGAAGTTCTTTTCTTTATATAATTCGAAGGTCATAGAATTAGAATTATTCTCTGCATTATAGTAATGTTAAAGGTAGTATTAGTGGCTCTCTCCTTTTATTTTTATATTTTCTTTGGAAGTTTATGTGAGATCTTTAATCAAGCCGCTAGCTTTATCATTTCCGTGAATTATCTATACGCTAGGCTTTGGACTGATCCACAGATCTCAGCAATCTCCTTCTCACGTGTTCTCCTACATCCTGCACCGTAGATGAAAAACCTTGTGATCATGACTGACTACCCAAAACAAAGTCGGTTTCTTACTTTGAAAGGAGAAGCTGATTCAAAAATATTGGATTAAGGATGGTGCTCGTGCTTTTAAAGACAAAAAGAACAGTAGATGGTTGGCATGCAAGATTTTCCAATTTCGTTATTGTAAAAGGAGTGCTTGAAATCATTGGAGACGATGTGCTTTTTCCTGTAGGTGTACAACCTGCTCCCAAATATAGAACCATATGGTTATTTCTACCACGGCCTCAACCTGGATGATGGCAGGACAGACCCTTGCATTTCCCAGAAGGACATGTTTTACAAAGGCTTGTATTACACCCCTGTCAGCAACTCTGGGGATGGAGACATCTATGATATTGTCAGGGTAAGCTCACTGAAGATTCTGTAAAGTATTTCATCTCAATTTTAATTTTAGTATTCCTGATGCATATCTATGTTTCATAAAATGTGCTGTATCCTTCCTATATTGGGAAATTTGGGTTTCTGTGATTTGCTACCAGAGTTCTCAAAAATTTGTCTTGAAGAAAAGAGATATTAATTTTTTCTCTTTCCTGCTGAAAATAAATTGTTTGGATAAAATGATAAAGACCTCAGGTTAGAAGCAAAAGGGCAGATTCCCAATTTATTGCAATAAACCTTAGGCAGGAAAAGTCAAATCAAGAGGCTAAAATACAGTCTGGCTTCCATACATACCTAACCCACCAATTAGATGTGCTGAGACTTCTATGAAAGGACCTTTATAACTAACATCACAGCTGTGTCAGAACAGGGGCATCAAGTCAGACAGACACCAGCTCAAGTCCCAGTTCTTCAATTTACTGAGTATACATCTGTGTGTGTGTGTGTGTGTGTGTGTATGTGTGTGTGTGTGCGTGTGTGTGTGTATGTGTGCATGTGCCCATGTGCGTGCTTGATGTTAACTAGGATAATGATAGTGCTGATTTCATAAGTATTTTTCCCTTAAGAGTAAATGGAGAATGATGTATAATACTTAGCAAATTGCTAGGACAGATTAACAATAGTGATCATCAAATATTTTCTAAATCAGGGATTTTCCATGAGTAAATGAGAAGCAACTTGACTTGTATGATCTCAGACACTTGCTAGTACAGGAGGAAAAAAATGTATTTATGATCTATTTTTCTATTACAATATCATAAGCCTTTATAGTTCTTGCATGAAAAGAATACATAACTCTTTTGTTGCTTTGTCTCTTTGAAAGGACATGGGTTTGAAAGTCTTTACCAATCTCCATTACCGGAAACCAGAAATATGTCCAACCGAGGGAAGTCTGCCATTCCCTTCAGTATCATTCCTAAAAACAAGAGAATATACACCAGTGTATGGTGCCCTATCTGGAATTGCATGTGGGTAATCTAGAATTTTATGCTGGGGGTGGGGGGAATACTCTTTTTGAATCTTTTTGATTCTTAAAATTTGGTATATTTGAGATAAAGCCATAAAAAAATGCGGGTTTATGTGTGACTTTTGGCATGCATTGGCTACAACTAGACGTTCTATAGTTCCATAAAGCAGCACAAGAGATTCTAGAAATGTTTTTGGCCATCAAGGAATAAGTAGCTTCCGATCTGAGAGGAAGATTATTTTTATTGGTAAAACGCAATGTGAGGAGCGCCAGTGTCAGGAACCTGACAGGCTGTCTCAAAGCAGGCAAGAGAGTAGTGGCTAAGAGTCCTCTAGCCAGGCAATTTATGGCACTTCTAAGGTGGGAGTTCTATGGCAGGAAGGTTTTTTAGGGGTGGAGTTGGCATTTGGGGACACAGTGTAATTTCGAGTAAGGGGTGGCTTGGTCTGGGAAATGAAACTTAACCATTAACCACAATATGTTGGGAAATGAAGCTTAATCATTAACTACAGTATGTCAGGAAATTTAATCATGGTCAGACTTATCATGGCGGATGATTTCTAAGATGGCAGTGTTAATGTCAATACTAACCTCTTTTGTATCTCTACTAATGTAATGTACTAAAACCCCAAATTCCTCTTTTTTTTTTTTTTTTTTTTTTTTGCGGTACTGGGGATTGAACTCAGGGGCATTCTACCTCTGAGCTGCACCCCCAGCCCTATTTTCCATTCTTTATTTTGAAACCGAGTCTCACTAAGTTGCAGAGTGCCTCACTAGGTAGCTGAGGCTGGCCGTGAACCCAGATCCTACAGTCTCAGCCTCCCGAATGCTGGGATTACAAGCGTGCGCCACCACGCCCGGCTCCAAAATTCTTCTTTTTAATCTCTTCTTTCTTCAATCATTCATTCATTCACTCAACATTTATTGAAGCCAGGAACTGAGTCGCATGTTGTAAACAGAGTAACTTACTCTGTTTTTCCAGAACTTTTAGAATTGGTATGTCCGGGGGAAGGGAGAAACTTAATTCAAGTTAGCAGACATTACTTTCTCTAAATTTGGCTGTGGAGGAAAAATGTAGGCTGACTCTGTGTTACTTTTGTTAGTTTGTTGTTGCTTTTAATAAAGGTAGAGACTTGAACATCATAATGCTAATGCCAGCCAGATGTGGTGGAGTACGCTTGTAATCCCAGTATTTGGGAAGCTGAGACAGAGAACTGCAGGTTCAAAGCCAGCCTTGGCAACTTATCGAGGCTCTCGGCAACCTAGTGAGACCCTGTTTCCAAATAATAAATTAAATTGGGCTGGGAATATAGTTTGGAGGTAGAACGCCTCTAGGTTCAATCCCCAGTACCTCTGCCCCCCCCCCAAAAAAAAACAACCCAAAAAACAGTGCTGATGCCTGGGTTGTGATTTGGGTTTATCAGCATCGAGTCCCAGGAGAAAATTCCCGTATTGCTTCATGCTAAGGCGTATTAAGCATGTGTAGTTAAAGACATAACTTGTAGGCATGGCTCATCAAAACCCATATGCTTATTCTCGCTAAATAAAGCATTTCTGTTTTAGCTCATGAGTTTGCAGAGAATGTCAACTTTGTGGACCAAGCTATAAGAGAAACAGTAAGAACAAACTTTCCCGAGACCTGGATATGGGACCTCATCAACGTTGAGTGAGTTTTTAAAAGTTTTTCTCTCTTATGTGTTCTTATATTTATTTTCCTGGGCGTATAAAACAGTGTACCATAATTTGTAAAACACGCACTACCAGGCACTCGAGCCTCCTGATCACGTTTTATTTGATCTTTTTCTCCAGCAGGTTTTTTTTTTTTTTAAATTTTCTCTAAGGGTTTCTCTTCTGTAAATTCATGTAGATCGACATGGTGTTTAAAGAAATGTGACTTTCCCAAGGTTAAATTTTAAAGAAATTCAGCTGGTAACATTTTTACCCATTGCCCTATCCAAACACTAACTAGAGCTCATTTTTTAAGCTTCAGCTAATACGTTTCTGCTTGCTCTGTGATAAGTCCGACAAAGAATGTGTTTAGACAAAGAATGTGTCTCACCAGAAGCCTCTCTTTGCAGCAACTCAGGCGCAGCAAACCTCTCGTTCCTCGTCCCTGACACCATAACCCAATGGGAGGCGAGCGCCTTCTGCGTGCATGGCGATGCTGGATTCGGCCTTTCCCCAACCGCCTCGGTGGAGGTCTCCCAGCCTTTCTTTGTTGAAATTGCCTCCCCCTTCTCGGTGGTTCGAAATGAACAATGTGATCTGATTGTCAGTGTCTACAGCTACCTGAAGACGTGTGTAGAGGTGAGTTGCTTCCTTTCACCTGGAAACAATGCTGGACGGTTCCTTCATGGTTTCCTTGAATATCTTCACAGTCTTTGTATTCTCATAAGCAAAGGATCCTAGAAAGGAATTGATTGCTTCCTTAGTTCTCCAACAGAAACGATTGTCTTCACTCACAGCCACGAGTTGACTGTTGCTTCTAGAATAACATTTCACAGGGAGGTGCAGCCTACTGCAGTGATCTTCTTCTGAGAGGGGTCACTTGGTGCCTTTAGTTTTACCAACTTAAAACAAAATTAAAGCCGGGCGTGGTGGCGCACGCTTGTAATCCCAGCATTCGGGAGGCTGAGACCAGAGGATCCAGGTTCGCGGCCAGCCTCAGCTACCTAGTGAGGCACTCCGCAACTTAGTGAGACTCGGTTTCAAAATAAAGAATAAAAAATAGGGCTGGGGGTATAGCACGGAGGTAGAATGCCCCCGAGTTCAATTCCCAGTACCGCAAAAAAAAAAAAAAAAAAAAAAAAAAAAAAAAAAAAA
>PVLC010012040.1:18606-45455 GCA_004027655.1 Graphiurus murinus | reverse complement strand
CCTCTTCCTCTTCCTCTTCCTCCTCCTCCTCCTCCCATGAGATCTCCTGTGTTGCCCAGGCTGGCTTCAAACTCCTGATTTTACATGATCCTCCTGCCTCAGCCTCCCGAGTACTGGGACCACAAGCGTGTGCCACTACACCTGGCTCAGAGTTTTTCTTTCAAAAGAGCTTTACTCGGGTGGAACTGACACACCAGCAGAATCGTTTAAAGTGTGCATCCTTGCTGGGTATGGCGGCCTCTGGATTCACACTGCACCTGTACCAGAGGAGGCGGACCCTACAGCCAGGGCACCATGCGGCTCTGTGATGGTGGCTGGGCCTGTCCTTGTGCTGGCTGCACCTGAGCCTCCCTCCCTCCCTTCTGAGACTCCTCCCTGCTCCTCTGTGCTGTTCCAGTGGGCATCCTCACTGCGGCGTCCAACTTACCTGACAACCCTAACTTAGGGGAAGGAGGAGTCAGCCGGGCGTGGTGGTGCACGCCTGGAATCCCAGTACTTGGGAGGCTGAAACAGTAGGATCGCAGGTTTGAAGCCAGCCTTGGCAATTTAGTGAGGCTCTCAGCGACCTAGTGTTTCCAGAAAAGAAATAAAATCCGGCTGGGTGTGTAGCTTGGAAGTAGAATGCCTCTGGGTTCAATTCCCAGTATAAAGAAGGAGGAGGAGGAGGAGAGGGAGGAGGGGGAGGAGGGGGATGAGGAGGAGGAGAGGAAGGAAGATTTATTTGCCTACAGTTCTGGAGATTTCAGGGTTCTGGTGTACATTTGGCTGGTCATGGCTGCAGGAAACAGTGCTTGTTATCAGCTCCTGGTGGCAGGACATACGGGGGGGGGGATCTGCAGCAGCCTGCCCCAGGGACCCCTCCCCAGCCACCAAGTCCCTCTTCCAACATGGCTCCTTGTCTAGCCCAGGGTCTAGGACATTCTAAGCCCGAACACTCACCATCCTGCGCAGCCTTGACCCAGACGCGTGCCTCACACGCCCAGCCCCAGTTTCAAAGCTGCATGTCTGAGGACCTGGAGAACCCAAACGCACCCCTCCTGGGTACTGAGTTTGAGCGATGAAGGGGAAGAGGAAGCTGGAATTCACTCCACTTCTCATAGGAACATATTATATAGAGAACCCCAGTGTCAGGCCAGGCGCGGTGGGGATTATACTTGTAATCCCAGTACTTGGGAGACTGAGACAGGAGGATCGCAGGTTCGCAGCCAGCCTCTGCTACTTAGTGAAGCCCTCCGCAACTTAGTGAGACCCTGTTTCAAAAGAAAGAACAAAATAGGGCTGGGGGTGTAGCTTGGAGGTAGAATGTCTCTGGGTTCAATCCGTACTGGCCCTCGCCCCCCGTAGGCGCCTGCGGCTGTTGGGTTTCGAGTCAGCTCTGGGAGGGCAGCACCCTTCGGCTCTGCCTCTGTCCTCACGTCCTTGCCCCTGCACTGGAGCACACAATTGGCCATCTCTGCCACACGTCAGGCCAGAACCGGGATGAGGGATCAGCTAGCCGATGGACCTCAGGACACTGTCCCCAGGACACTGACATCACGGCTGTCACCTGTGTCTAAGCTTGAGCCACACCTGCCTCCTGGCACCTCCAGGTGCCCGGTGCCCGCTCTCGCCAAAGCCAGGGCAGAGCTTGCAAAGCCACCCCAGGCCCTCTTTCTACCATGATTACCCCTTATAAGACCCATCTCCAATACAATTGCGTTCTGAGGGTCTGGGGGTCAGGTCGGCTTGTGAGTTTGGGAGAGAGGGGCACAGAGCATCCCAACAGGGCTGCTCGACACACACTTGGGGGCTGCAGAGGCGAGGCACTCCTGGGCCCCCAAACCAGGGACCTGCATGGACAACGTTCAGATCCATCCCTAGGTGTTGGAGACCATGTTTAACTACCCATGTTTTGCTAAAATCAACCAGGCGTTGTGTGTTGACATTATAGACCTAGGAAACAGTAACTTGGATATAGACGCTTATGATGCTTTTACTAAGATATGGTTGAGGGGCTTTGGTACAATCAGTACATTAAGACAGTAGGTCTTGTAGGGGCTATAGGACCTCATGTAATATTTTGTACGTTATGTTGCCATGGTGTAACTAACGTTCCCATGTTATTTTTCTTGTATCTGCTTCCTTGTGGAATGGGATAAAAGGGTCCAGTAAAATAAACTCGGGGCTACAGTATTGACTGTCAGCCCTCCCAGTAATGGACTTAGTACTGACTTTGTCTTTAATCCTCACTCCCCCCTTCAGGACTGTTCTACTTTGTCGCGGGTTCGATACCTAGGTCTTTGGGAGAGTCAGGATGCCGGCCCTGCCCTCCACCAGCCGGCAGCTCCCCATCGCCCCGCAGCCCCATGAAGAGGGGCTGCAACGAACCAGGTGTATTGGCGCGGAGGGGACCAGGGGCCCTAAGAAGGTGACCCAGGTGGCAACCATGTTTAGTAAGCCCTGGGAGTCCTCCCACTGTGGGGGCTTCTGGGCTGTGGTGGGGGGATCCCGATGAGCCACGGGTTCCCTGGGAACCCATGTCTGGCATCCCTCCCCCAGCCTCTTGGAGCAGAGTCCTCCTCTTCCTCCAGGGAAAAGGCTCTGCCTCACTGGGCCATCTTGGTGGGCCATGCACCCAGCAGTGATTGGCAGCCCCCCCCCGGGAGTTCCCAGGGGCTCCATAGCCGCCCCTCCCCGTAAACACCCCCTTTTCTTCCCTCGATGCTCCAGGGAGAAGAGCTGTAGACAAGCCAAGGAGAGCAGGCTCAGGAGGAACCAGCTCCAGGACCCCCCTCCAGCCCCCAAGGAGGCCAGGTCACCCCAGCTCAGAGGGACCTCTAGCCCCAAGGAGGCCAGGTCACCCCAGCTCAGAGGGACCTCCAGCCCCCAAGGAGGCCAGGTCACCCCAGCTCAGAGGGGCCTCCAGCCCCCAAGGACACTAGGTCACCCCAGCTCCAGGGCTCTTGTCCAACCCCCAAGGAATAGGAGCCACGCTGGAAGTGTCGGCGGCGGCCTCACCTGACTCCACTCATGGGCTACTTTGGCCACACAGGACAGGTCACACTGGATGTCACGTGACTCCTCCATGGGCAGAAGGAGGCCGATCCCTGTGAAGTGACTTCAAACCCACCAGGCGACCAGGTCTAGCAAGAAACAGGACAAGGGAAGCCCCTTAGCCAGCCGGTCTGCGGATGAAGTCCCGAATGCTAGAAATCCCTTAAGCCAGACCACCTTGCTTCCGCAAATGAATGACAGGAACACAGAGACCGGGGTGCTTCCTGATCAAAGCGACCTACGTGCAAGGCTTGCAGGGGCTCCACGTGGATCCCGACCAGAAGACGCCATCGTAACCCACTCTTGAGCCCCACGCGGAGCTTTCAGGCCTGCGCACGGAGTCCACGATCGTCAAGGATTATTGTGTTGGTATGATTGAACGTGTGAGAGTGGCTTTTGTAAGCCTTCTTTCTTTTTTTCTTTCTTTTTTTTTTTTTGTTTGTTGCTGTACTGGGGATTGAACTCAGGGGCATTCTACCTCCGAGCTATACCCCCAGCCCTATTTTTTATTCTTTATTTTGAAACAGGGTCTCACTAAGTTGCAGAGTGCCTCACTAGGTAGCTGAGGCTGGACTCGAACCTGGATCCTCTGGTCTCAGCCTCCCAAATGCTGGGATCACAAGCGTGCGCCTCCACGCTTGGCTTTTGTAAGCCTCCTTATCTTTGAGAGGCGTGAGAGGAGACAGGGCCCACTGGCGATGGCAGAAGCGCCTGTGGATTGGACAGCAGGACCTGTGGGGCTGGGCTGGCGACTGGAGATTGCCTGCTCTCTACCTCCTGGGCTCCTGAGTTCCCCAGCTGAGGGTCTGAGTGTGATCTGCCTTCAGATGTAACACAGGAGACGAAGAGAAAGAAGGTTCTGGAGCTGGGGTGACTCAGGCCTTCTTGGGGGCTGGAGGTCCCTCTGAACTGGGGTGACCTGGGCTTCCTTGGGGGGTTGCAGGAAGGCCCTGGAGCTGGGGTGACACGACCTCCTCGGGGTAGAGGGTGGTCTTAGAGCTGGGATGACTCGGGCCTCTTTGGGAGTTAGGAAGGAATCCTAGAGCTGGGGAGACTTGGGCTTCGTGGGGGTTGGACAAGAGCCCTGGAAATGGGGTGACCCAGGCCTCCTTGAAGGCTGGAGGTTCCTCTGAGCTGGGGTGACCTGGGGGGGCTGGGGGAGGGTCCTGGAGCTGGGGCAATCCAGTCTTCTTTGGGGGATGGAAGAGGATCCTGGAGCTGGGGTGACCTGAGCCTCCTTGGTGACTGGAGATCTCTCTGAGCAGGGGTGACCTGGGCCTCCTTGGTCGCTGGAGGTCCCTCTGAGCTAGGGTGACCTGACTTCCTTGGGAGCTGGAGGAGGGTCCTAGAGCTGGGGTGACCTGGGCCTCCTTGGTCGCTGGAGGTCCCTCTGAGCTGGGGTGACCCGGCCTCCTTTGGTCGGGGACTCGCATGGAAACCCCGAGTTCTCTCTGGGGCTTCTGGCAGATTTAGACGGGAGTTTGTGGGATGGCCATGAGCTTCAGCACCTCCAGACCCCCTTCCCTTCTGTGGCCAGGAAGGGCACTGTCCGAGGTCCCAAGGACAGCCCCACGTCCCTCCGCTGTGGCCTAGGTGACTGCGCACCTGATTCCCAACAGCCCAACTTACCAGCGGGTGTCACTCCGGCGGCCTGGCGGGCTGGCACAACCATCAGGTGTAAGGAATACGCAGGACCGAGGCAGAGTGAGGCCAGGCCCACACCAGGCCCAGCAGATGGCAGCAGCGACCCCGCCACCGTGGGCTGTGGGCTCGGTCCCCCCGCTTGGCTGCGAGCTCAGGAGGCCAGGGGCCGCCTCTGCCCACCCTCAGGGCCCAGTAACTGCTGCCGAGTGACTGGGTCACGTAGGCCAGTCACCGGCCTCATCCTGGTGGGGCACAGCGGCTCTGGTCCCCTCTGCTCTCTAGCAGGATCTTGTCACCTCCCGCTTGGGTCTTCATCATTGCAGAGCCGCGGTCCAGCACGGTTCAGAGTCTGGCCCGTGGGCAGAGCTGCCTTTGACTCGTCGATGCTAGGACCTATGTTCCCCATCTTGATCTGGGTTAGTAGATGGGTGGGTGGATGGGTGGATGGGTGAATGGGTGAGTGGCTGGATGGACAGACAGGTAAATGGGTTGGTGGGTGGATAGATAGGTTTGTGGGTGGGTGTATGTATGTGTGGATGGATAGATGGATGGATGGATGGATGGATGGATGGATGGATGGATGGATGGATGGATGGATGGATGGATAAATGGGTGGGTGGATTAATGGGTTGGTGAGTGGATAGATAGGTTTGTGGGTAGGTGGGTGGATGGATGGATGGATGGATGGATGGATGGATGGATAAATGGGTAGGTGGATAGGTAAATGGGTTGGTGAGTAGATGAATAGGTTTGTGGGTGGGTGGATGGATGGATGGATGGATGGATGGATGGATGATGGATGGATGGATGGATGGATGGATGGATGGATAAATGGGTGGGTGGGTGAATGAATGGATGAATGGGTGGATGGTTGGGTAGATGGATGGATGGATAGGTTTGTGGATGGGTCAATGGGTGGGCAGATGGATGGGTGGATTGATAGATGGATGGATGGGTGGATGAGTAAGTGGGTGGGTGGGTAAATGATTGGTTGGGTGGGTGAGTGGGTGAATGAGTGAGTGGGTAGAGAGAGGAATGGATGGATGGATGAGTGAATGGATGGATAGATAGATAGATAGATAGATAGATAGATAGATAGATAGATAGATGCATGCAGAGGAGGAGTGATTGATGGATGGATTCATAGAATGAAGGAGGTGACAGACCCATTAGCGGCATGGTTGCGTGGACATGCAGATGGACACGTACTCTTGAGACCAGTACCGACACTGCTGCTCTTCTGTCCTCAGCAGTTCTGGCGTGGCGCCTCATTTTGTCCTCATGGCAGCCTTTGGAGGTGGCACTGGCATTGCTCCCGTCATAGAGGGGGACACTGAAGTTCAAGGATGGTCACCAGCCTTGCTCAGAGTTAGGCAGCTCTCGGGTGGAGGGACCCACACCCAGTGTCCCCAGGGACCACGCTGGGTCTGGACGGCTATACAGACCCACAGATGAGATCGAGTATGAGCCCGTGGGTGACCAGAAGCCCAGGCAGGCTGCAAGGACTAGAGGTGGACCAGCCATCTATAGACCCTGGCGAGCAGGGAAGGTCCTGGAGCCGCAGAGAGGCCCACCTGCGGCGTCCACAGGGCAGACGCACGGGCCCGGACGCTTTTGTGACTAGGACTCGGTGCAGCAACTGGGGGGCAACTTCCGCAGCCCCACACCCCTGGCTCCGGCCCTGCCCAGAGCTAGGCCACCTCAGGATGGCAGAGATGACCAGGCACGGGGCCTCTGGCCAGCAGCAGGTGACAGGGTAACCGTGGCCATATAAAGCATTCTCTGAGGCCAAGGGCTCCCACCACTGTGCTGCCCAGACCTGTGTGCTAGGAACCCAAGAGCCCTGCCTGGCAGGGGGCGGGGGCCGACCCCATTTCTCCCCACCATGGCCCCCTGTAGCCTCCCTGGAGAACGGGCTGCTTGTGGGGGGGTCTACTTTGACCTTAGACCCTCGACTGGGTCCAGATCCAGAAAGGGCAAGCGAGGAGGGGAGAGCTGAGGGGCAGCTGGGGCCCCGGGCGGTGCACCCAGGTCGGTGGGCTCCAGGCCCGTGGGTGATCCCAAACTCCGTCCTGTCCAGAACCTGGCCCTGCAGAGGCAGCTGCAGGGTGCTCAGGCCCCAGGAGGTAGGGGCATACCCTCAGCCTCCACGCATGGCTGGACTCGTGATGGGCAGAGGAGAGAAAGAGGAGTGCGGGGCCAGTCCAGCCAGGCAGGGCTGAGCCAGTCGGGCTGGATTCGGTTCTAGATCAGGGGCTGGCCACCCTTGGACCCCAAGTTCCCTGTGTGGAACCCAGGCCGTGCTGTGGTTAGGAGCCAGAGTGGAGGCAGGGAGACCCCCAGTTTCCCGCTGAGTGCTACCCAGAAACCCCAGGCGGCCCGGCCAGCACCTGCTCATGCCCTGGCCCGCCGCTTCTGCTCACAGGGCAGGGGCCGTGGCCAGTGCATCTCTGCGTGTGACTGTCCTGCTGGGCCGTGCCCGGTACCTGCTATGGAGCCGACCCGTTCCTTCTGTGGCAGGCCTGTGGCCTTGAAGCTCCGCGGAGGCCTCCTGTTGAGCAGGCACAAGGACGGAACAGAGAGAGACTCGTTCTCTTCTGGGGGGCTGGGAAGGCCTCTTGGATTTCAGCTTGGAGAGAGAGGGAGCACGTGTGTGTTTGTACGTGCACACAGGCACACACGGCGGGCGCCTGTGCATTTGCATGTGTGTGTCCGCCTGTCCAGGAGACGTTCCTACACACGCAGGGGCTGGGGGTCACCTGGAATGCTGGGAGGCCCCCAGGGTGGATGCCAGGAGCCTCCTTGCTTTGCTCCCCTGGAGACCTGGCCCCGAGCGCCTAACCTTCTGCAATTCCTGCAGGGCCCTGTGGAATCTGCCCGCTCCCCGGGTGGTCTGCCTGGCACTCTCCCATCAGCTCTGAGTTGCAGCAGCCCCTCTGCCTGCACCCCCAGGGGTCTCCACCTGGCCATACCCTGACCCCTACTCTGCCTTCCCCTTGGGTGGGGCTGCTGGGCAGGCTCTGGTTTCTCCCTCCTTCCAGGAACAGGTGGCCTCCCCTGCGCTGGGCTGTCCCCTTTCCCCCCAGCATACCTGGCTCTTCCTGGGTCTGGTGCTGGTGACGGCCTCCACTCCCGGCCACTGCTGACTTCGCCGGGGCTGCCTGATGTTGGGGCCCTACCCTGGCCTTCTGGTCTGGGGGCTGGGAGAAGAGCCAGGTCAGGAGAGCTCCTTGCAAGACAAACTGGAGTCCTGGGGTCCCAGTGAGCCCTGCCCAGAGCTCGTGTGGGGGGCCCGAGAGGGTCCTGGGGGACAGCGGCTCAGAGGGACCCAGTCCAGACAATTCTGCACAGCCCAGGCCCCCAGGATGGAGACTTCTACCCAGAAAATAGGTCGCTGCGGGGCAGGGGCGCTGAGGGGAGCTCTGATGCGGCAGGGCCCCAGGGCAGCCCTCCAGAAGGAGGAGGGTCAGGCTGCGGCCTGCGCCAGAGGGGCCCAGCAGAGGCCTGTGTACAGAAGGGGGCGCTCAAAGGCCTGCCAGGCGCCGGGGCTGGGCGGCAGGGCGGAGCCAGGCCAGCCGGCGGGCGGGCAGGCGGCGGCGGGAAGCAGGGGTCGGCAGGAGCGGAGGTCAGGCGGCTTCCAGGAGCTGCGGCCGGCCGACAGCAGGGGGAGCTGGGAGCCTGGCGGACCCTGCGGCACGGCTGCTCCTGACCCGGAGGCCCTCGTCCCAGCCCCTGGGCCAGGGCTACCCTTGAGATGACCCCGGAGCACTTGTGGATGGATCTGAGCCCCCGCCCCGACGCCGTGGCCGGGAAGCACCACCTGCAGCCTGATGACCGGACACGGAGAGGGCCAGGGGTGCTCAGGTGACCAAGACCCCACTCACCCCACGCCCCCGAGCCTGGGCAAGGGCTGGGGCAGGAAAGGTGTAACCCGGGGCTGCAGCAAGGACTCTGGCCAGGATGGCGGAAGGGGCCTTATTCTGAGCCCACCAGCCACTGCATTAAACTACAACAAGTGACCACAACCTGGCCCAGGGGCCCACATGGCAAGATCCCCACGTAGTAGGCTTCCCACAGAATGGGTTTTTACACCGTGGACAGTGGGGTTCCCATACAGTGGGGCCTCCACAGAATGGGGTCTCCACACAGCAAGTTCCCTACACTGCAAGGTCTCTACAGATTGAGGTCTCCACACAATGGGGTCTCCGAACAGCGGGGTCCCCACACAGTAAGATCTCCGTATAATGGGGCCCTCACAAAGCACGGTCCTCACACAAGGGGGTCTCCAGGTAATGAGGTCATAATGGTTTTGTTTTTTTTTGCAATACTGGGGATTGAACTCAGGGGCATTCTACCTCCGAGCTATACCCCTAGTCCTATTTTCTATTCTTTATTTTGAAACCGAGTCTCACTAAGTTGCAGAGTGCCCCACTAGGTAGCTGAGGCTGGCCGCGAACCCGGATCCTCCGGTCTCAGCCTCCCGAATGCTGGGATTACAAGCGTGGGCCACCACGCCCGGCTTTTATAACGGGGGTTTTATACAGGCTCCCCACACAGCACTGTGGTTCCCTTGCAGGTGAGGAGGCACCCATGGGGCTTGGTCCCTCCACGCCTAGCTAGCAGTCAAGTGTCAGGAAAGCTTTGTCCCCCTGCTCCCCCACAAAAAGACCACCAACCCAGAAACACAGATGGGGAGGCCAGGCCTCTGAGCCCGTCCCCACCTGGGGGGTCTGGGGGGGGGTGCTGGCACCGGGACATAGGGCAGAGTTCCTGACTGAGTCACCGGGCCAGCACCAGGACCAGGACCGGAGCGCAGGTGGCCTGGGGCCCACAGAGACCGAGTCAGACCAAGACAGCAGGGTAGGGGGAAGGATGCTCTAAACTGGGGGTCTGGACCCCCAGATCCTGAGAGAGCGGGTTACTCAGGGCGGACGCCAGCCCCCTCCTGCCATCTGAGCGACCACAAAGAACACAGCCAGCCTCTTCGGACACCCCGGACAGCCCCCTACCCCACCCACACGCCTCTCATGGACACCCCGAGCCTGAGCCACCTCTCTGTCTCACATGCACCCTGGAGAGTGGGTGCCCCCTCCTCATTCACAGGGGCTTCTGGGGTGCCGTGTGATGGTCTCATGCCAATTCCTCTTTCCCCTCTGACCTCCAGGGGTCAGGGGGCCAGGAGACCAAAGAGGCTGAACCAGTGGCCACCCCATGCGGGAGCGGGCAGGGGGTCTGCGGCCGGAGACCCACCTCCCCCCATAGGTCCCCATCCGGGTTGGAGACAGGCAGGGTCTGTGGGCGCAGGGGTGAGACCCCCATTGTCTGGCTCTGCCCCTCCAGCCCCGGAGGTCCCCCCCTCCCTTTCCTGGCCAGGCAGCCTCATCAGGAAATGGCGGCCGCGGTGGAGGGCTTCGGAACATTCCTCCCTCCCTGCATTCCGTGGCTGCTGCCAGGCCGGCCAGGACGTGAAGCTGGGCTTTGCACCCCCATGTCCCATTGGCTGGCGGAAAGTGTGTGCATAGGGAAGGCTTTGATCGCGTGCCCCAAACCGAGGGTCCCACTCTCCCCCACACCACCCCACCCCTCGGTCGGCGCGCTGCCCCCGTCGGTGCTAGCACCGGCAGCGGGAACGTTTGCCTTGGCTTCCCGCCAAACCCTGGAATGTGCGTGCTGGCTGTGCGGCAGCTGTTCCTGGAACAGGGGCGACAATACACAGACTGTCTTTGAGACGGGGGGCGGACGGGGTGCAGGCCGCCCAGAGCCACGCATGAATAGCGCACAGAGCCCCGAGACAGCGATGAATGGCCTCGCCCTGCCGAGACACCCCTGAATGGGCTCGGGGCTTCCAAAGACGCAGTGGAGCTTGGAATGGCCACCCCAGGGCCCGGAGCTGGACGAGGCGGACGTGACGGACGGGGGGAGGCAGCTGAGGGCACGTGCTGCTCGGAGGCCCCGGTGAACGGGGAGCAGTGTGCCCCAATACTCTGTACGGGCAGTCAGAGTGGGGTGCGAGCAACAGCGCCCTGATACCAGATGGATGTCTACACCATCCCAGAGGGCTGGCACCCAGGTTCTGCTGTGTCGGGCACAAGACACTAGGATAGTCATCGTTTTAGGGGCTCAGGACACTCGTGGATATGGGGGCTCAAGACACTCGTGGTTATGGGGGGTTCCAGGGACTCGTGGATATGGGGTCTCAAGACACTCATGGTTATGGGGGGTTCCAGGGACTCGTGGATATGGGGTCTCAAGACACTTGTGGTTATCGGGGCTCAGGAGACACGTATTTGTGGGGGCTCAAGACACTAGTAGTTATGGGGCTTCCAGGGACTCGTGGATATGGGGTCTCAAGACACTTGTAGTTATGGGGGTTCCAGGGACTCGTGGATATGGGGTCTCAAGACACTTGTAGTTATGGGGGTTCAAGACACTCGTGGATATGGGGTCTCAAGACACTAGTAGTTATGGGGGTTCCAGGGACTCGTGGATATGGGGTCTCAAGACACTAGTAGTTATGGGGGTTCCAGGGACTCGTGGATATGGGGTCTCAAGACACTTGTGGTTATGGGGGCTCAAGGGACTCATGGATATGGGGTCTCAAGACACTGGTGGTTATAGGGGCTCAGGAGACACGTATTTGTGGGGGCTCAAGACACTTGTAGTTATGGAGCTCAAGATACTTGTAGTTAGGGGGTCTCAAAACTCTCACAGTTATGGTGGCCAGAAAGAGAGAGAGAAAGAGAAGAAAGAGAAAAAAGGAAGGAAGAGAGATAAAGAAGAAAGAGAAGGAAAGAAGGAAGGGAGATTGGCTCTTGGGGTCCGTGGGGTTCGGGTCCCCCCGGTGCTGCCAGCTGCGGGGCTGGGGACTCTTCAGCCCTCCCTGGAAGGGCATGAACCCCAGGCGCTCAGGAGGTGAGGCCGCCTGCCTGGCGCCGCGCATGAATAGGGCCCAGAGCAGGATGAAAGACGGCTCACCGCCGAGACGCCCGCCGCAGATGATGGATGGCCAGCGGCATCCAAAGACGCAGCAGAACTTGGAACCGGCAGCGGGGCCTCTCTCCGGGATGTGGGCTTACGTGAGAGACGGGCGGTGGGGCTTCAGCTGCCAAAGACCCTGATGGATGGGGACGCGCCGTCCAAGCCCTTGGACGTGGGCTCTTGCAGAGCGGCTCACGTCCGCCGGCGCCGCAGGGCGGGCCTGTGGTGCTCAGGTGGCGGACGGGCTGCCTGGAGACCCTGGTCCAGAGGGCCCGTGGGTGACACTTGAAGTCCTTGTTTCTGGACACTTTGAGGAGTGAGGAGCAGGCCACCAGTTACTCAGAAAAAGCAAAGTCACAGGCTGGAGCCCGGCCAAGAGGCTGAGGGCGAGTGGTGTGCCGATTCGGACGGAGGTCACAGTACCCAGACACCAGGGGGACAGGGGCCGTGCAGGCAAAGAGATGTGGCTGTGTCCAGCCTCAGGTGGCCAGGCACAGCCGTGCAGGGGCTCCGGGACAGGGGGCACAACATCACAGAGGAGCCTGCAGGGGCCCGTGCATGCATGCCAACAGGATGGAGTCGGGGTGGTCATGCAGGGATGAGAGATGGCCTTCTGATGCGGGGGGTACAGGGCACCCAGACACTTGGGTAAGCGGGTGCCAGGTCCCCAGCATATTGTGACTTAGTGTCCAGGTGAGCAGAGTCCAGGCATGGGAAATGCTGGGGAGGAGCGCTGGAGAAGTCTCCTCGTTCCCTCGGGAGTGGGGAGCGGGTCACCCAGCCCCAAAGCAGTCTGCAAGCACCGGGAGGTCAACCCGCAGCTCAGCTCTACAGCAAAGTGGGGTGTGGGGACCAGTGCTCAGACTATGGGGTGCAGGGACCAGACACTCAGGCTAATGGGGTGCAGGGACCAGTACTCAGGCTAATGGGGTGCAGGGACCAGTACTCAGACTAAAAGGTTACAGGAACCAGACAAACAGACTAAAGGGGTACAGAGACCAGTCACTCAGACCAGTGGGGTACAGAAACCAGTCACTCAGACTAATGGGGTACAGGGACCAGACAAACAGACTAAAGGGGTACAGAGACCAGTCACTCAGACCAGTGGGGTACTGGGACGGATGAGACACACAGGCTAATGAGGTGACAGACCAGACCCTCAGGCTAAGAGGATGCAGGGACCTAGACATTCCAAGGAATGGGGTGTAGGGACCAGATAGTGAGACTAATGGGTTACAGTGATCCAGATACTCGGAGAGTGGGGTACAGGACAGACACTCAGACTCTTGGGGGTCAGGATCAGACATTAGCCTGATGGGGTGAGGGGGCCAGACCCCGTTGGCACCATCTGGCACAGGAATGCAGCCCCGGGCTCCTGGAGGCCGGCTCATCTGGACGCAGGTACACATTCCAGACACCTGGGCGGCTGGGCGGGCAGGCAGCCCACGCGGATGAATGGCACATAGAGAGCAAGACAAGGCTGAATGGGGCGCACACAGCCGCGCCGGGCAGGGCCCTGCGTGTCCAAAACCACAGGAACGAGGCACCGGCCCGGGCCCCGCGCCCAGCACGCAGCCCGCGTGCGACTTGTCAATGGGGGATTCAGCGGGCTCAGCACGTTGGGTACAGGCTGTCCAGGCCCCCGGCGGCCATAGAACAGAGAGTGCCTGTTCCCAGGCCAACCGGAGCGGGCCGCCAGGGGTGCGCAAGTCCTCAGGTGATCGGGGCTTATGCCTGGTGCACCCCGGCACAGGGGAAACAGGGAGCCCAAGAAAGTGAACGGGGTCCCCGCAGAAGCTGCAGAGGAATGAGGCCCTGGACCCAGGGTCTCCCTGGATGCCCAGGTGATGGGGCACAGTCTGTCTAGATGCCCAGCTGATGGGCACAGTCTCCCTGGATGCCCAGGTGATGGGGCACAGTTTCCCTGGATGTCTAGGTGATGGGCACAGTCTCCCTGGATGCCCAGGTGATGGGCACAGTTTCCCTGGATGCCCAAGTGATGGGCACAGTTTCCCTGGATGCCCAAGTGATGGGCACAGTCTCCCTGGATGCCCAGGTGATGGGCACAGTTTCCCTAGATCCCAGGTGATGGGCACAGTTTCCCTGGATGCCCAGGTGATGGGGCACAGTTTCCCTAGATCCCAGGTGATGGGCACAGTTTCCCTGGATGCCCAGGTGATGGGCACAGCTTCTCTGGGTGCTTGGGTGATGGGGCACAGCTTCTCTGGGTGCTTGGGTGATGGGGCACAGCTTCTCTGGGTGCTTGGGTGATGGGGCACAGCTTCTCTGGGTGCTTGGGTGATGGAGTATCGGTTTCCTGGGGTGCTTGAATGTTGGGGTGGAGACTCCCCAAGTGGGGAGCACAGGCGCCTGAATCAAAGGTGACTGGGGTGCAGAGATGGTCTCAGGACACCCAGATGACAAGCCCGCGAGGCCCTCTGGGGTCCCGGGGAAGGGGGTGCCCAGCCGGCCGGGCCATGGCGGGGTCAGCGCGGGCAGAGAACACACGTACCGTCCCAGCACGTCCCAGCCCTCCGTGCCAGCAGCTCAGGGCTCCCCAGCCAGAGCCCGCCGTGTGTTCCAACCTCAAACATCCCCCGGACGCCCTCAGAGGAAGCGCCCCCGTCCAGGAGCCCCGCCAGGGTCTCCACGGGGCTGCCGGCTGCCAAGCCGCCGTCTCGGGGGCCGGGGGGCTGGCCGAGGGCTGCCAGCTGTTTGGTTTGCTCGTTCCTGCCCAGGAACCTCAGACGCCGTCTCGCCTCGGACACAAAGCCCTCACACAGGCTGGCCGGGGCACTGCTTGCGGGGCACGTAGCTCGGTATGCTCCAGGGCCCTCACACCGCCCCATGCACAGGCGCCTGTGCCTCAGTTACCTCTAAATCCCTCTCACTCCTGCTGGGTCAGACCAGGGGACGGCCCCAGCCCCTGCGGGGTGGAGGGGATGCCCACATGCCAAGAGCCATTGGGAAGCAGCCATGGCCCCAACATCCCCAGCCTGGGTCTCAGTGCCGGCCTGGCCTGGCCCAACGGGTTCTGTGTTAAGCATTAACCAGCCCACGCCTGGCCGCCGGGAGCAGATAAGAGGTTTGGGGAGGCACCGCGACCTGGAACCTAGAATGGCTGGACCAGACCAGCCAAGCAGAGCACGGCGGGGGAGCTCAGATGGCCAGCCCTGGTCAGGCCCAGCTGCAGCAACAGCCACTGAGGCTAGACTGCAGCAGGGACTCCGGCCCGCTGGCTCAGGGACCACACAGATGAGGGCTTGCTCAGGGGAACCAAGGTCTTACTCGAAGGGCTGCGTCAGCCTTGCTAGAGGCAAAGGACAGACAGACCGGCCTGCAGAGAAGTCCCTGGGTCCTGGAAGCCGGGCGGCCATAGGCAAGCAGGCCCACGCTACCCCTGCGTGAGCTCCACCGCACTGCCCAGGGCAGCCCGGGCCCCCAGCATGCACCGCGGCTCCTCCTGCCCGGCCCCCAGCCTCGTGCTGGCTTCCGATGGAGCCAGCGGTGCCAGGGGGCGCAAAAGTACAACCAGCAGCTGAGACGCAGGCCCGCAGGGCATACCAAACCCGCGCAAGTGAAGTGTGCACACCCTCGCAGAGCTCCGGCCCGCTTGCAAACCTTGGCGGGGCTCAGGACACCCCCATCCCTGAGGGCTCCCCGAGGTAGTCTGGGAACCAGATCCTCACCCCAGGGCTCCAGGGGACCTTTCTCCCCGAGGGAGTTCCCAGCCCTTGCAGGCCGGCAGTTCCGGCCATGAGGTGGGGCTCCCTGAAGCCCTGCCCCCCACGGCCCTTCCTCCCCACTTGGACTTTCCTAGTCGCCAGAGACAGAGGGAGCGCTGGGCTCCGGCGGCCGGCTCCAGCCGTGGCCTCCAAGTTCTGTTGAGGGGAGCCGCCTCTGGGTGGCCCAGATCCGAGGAGAAGGCCGGCTGGCCACCGCAGGTGCTGGGCGTCAGGTGAGAGCTGTGTTCCTGGGGCTGCCGCCCGGCCCTGGAGAGATCTTGCTTTCCAGGAGGCAGGGCCCTCATAAACTGGCTCCCTTGGTGGCCCCCGAGTTCCACTTGACTGTGAACTAGTTAGCGGGCCTAACTAAAAGTCCTAAGTGTCCAACGGGACTGGCTTCAGGGAGAGAAAGGAGGACCAGAGGCTGCTCGGCCTGGGAAGGATCAAAGGTGGAATCCAGCAGGAAGCCACGCAGCGTGGTCCGAGGGAGCAAGGAGGGCTTCCTGGAGTAGGTGGGCTCAGGCAGGCCTTGAAGGGCTAGCAGGATGGGAATGTGTTGGCAAGGGGGCCGTGGGGGCTAAACTGGCCATGACAGGGACACGCTGGTCGCCTTAGAGGAGCAGAGCTGGGTTTGTGGAAAGACAGGGAGGGGGCTGAGGGGCCGGGCGGCCTCGATTTGATAAGGACACCTGTTCCCTGGAGAAACAGTGCTGATACCTAGAGTGTCCACTGCTCACTAGGTTCATGGAGACAGAACGAACACCCAAGTCAGGCACAGGAATAACGTCTGCCTCCAGGGGAGGGCCTGCTCCAGGCCAAGCCAGCCGGCATCGCTGGGGGTTCCCGGGGTGCGCTGGGGCAACCAGAGTGCCTCTTGGGGCCATGGCCGTCCAGCCCGGGGCTCCTGGCTTGCCCAAGCCCCAGCACGCAGGCTTGAGGTAGTGATAGACAGAGACCAGAGGAGGGGACAGCGCCACCTGGTGGCTACATGCCGCCCGAACCTTTACCACCATGGGGACCCAGCGGGCCAGCGGGACCCTGAGCTCCCCTCAGCTCCCCAAGCCTGGGGGCTCTCTCTGCCCGGCAGCTGATGCCCCCCAGATCCTTCAGGGCCAGCTTCCAGACAACCTCCGTGGTCCTCTGCAGACAGGCCTCCTCAGGGTGGCCCAGAAATTCCTCTAGATCTGCAGCACCAAATCAGGGTTCCAGGGCCCTGCTCCCGTGCTACCTGGGCTTAGATTGTAGAGGCAGCCCTCCTGGCCCAACCAGTGCACCAAGGTAGCACAGAAAGGCAAATGTGCGTGCACACAGGCCGGTGGAGACCGTCCTGACGCTTCACCCACAATTCCCAACCGCAAAAGAACACAGGTCACCTCGGACACTTGGAAATGGAAAGGGTTGCTTTGCACAGGGAGTCAGCTGCTTTGAGTCTGGCTGGCTGGCCTGCTGCGGGACCCTCTGGGGAGCCCTCCAGCCCAGTCCACTGGCAGCCACTAGGGGCGCTCTGCCCACCCGGGAGCCTAGGGCAAGGGGAAGCCAAGGGGTTAGAGGGGCTGCCCAGCCCTGGGAGTCCTTGGCACAGCCTTCTCCATCTTTGCCACGGGGCCTTGCCAAGGGGCCCCTCACCAAACTCTAGAAGGGTCCATAACCCAATTAGGAACCAGCCAGCGACTTAATTTGCAAGGCCCAGGGCAGAATGAGAATGTACAGCTTGTTCAAAAATCAAGAATTTCAAAAAGTAGCCACAGGCATCTGACCCGGGTGTGTGAGGGCCCCTGTCGGTGGGAGTGGGGGGCTGTGCTGCAGGACGCAGCCCCAGAAGCCAGCCGCACCCCCTCCATTTCCCTTTTGGGGACCTATGTGATCTCCTATGAGACTGCCGTGGGCCATACTGGGCTCGGAACCCTGGGCTCGGAACCCTCCCCTGACAGTCTCACCCATCTGCCTGTTGGAGGCCGAGGCCACCCCTCCTGACTGCAGCCCCTGCTCGGACCCCTGAGGGCTTCTGGGGCCGGAGCTGCCCCTCCCCAGCCCAGGGAGCACTGAGGTATCGGTGCAGTGGGGAGCACCCCTGGGGTCATGATGGGGCTCCTTTCTGTTCTCCCATGCCGGGGGTCGGGGGTGGGGGTGCACAGAGGTGAGGGGATCTGGCACAACTGGTCATTCCAGAACGGAAGATTTCTGGCTGGCCGCTGCCGCCCCTGGGGGGAAGAACTGAGCTGGAAAGTGACCTTCCCCACCTGGGGTCACAGAACCCCCCCAGCCCCCCGAGGGGGACCCTGCCCTCCCTGCTTCTGGGGGAGGAGCTGGCCCAGCCAGGTGCGCTCCCACCCCAGCCCCAGGCAGGTGGGGTGCAGAGCCCGGGCAGCTGCACCCCACCCTCCTCCCCACCCAGGTAGGCCGGTCTGGGCAGGCGGCTGAGTCAGTCTGAAGGAATGTTTTGGCGCTCCCAGCTACACCCTGCCCCTGCCTGCCCCCACCTCGCCCACCGGTCCTCGGGCGCTGCCGGCCCGGGCCTGCGCCAGCAACCAAAGCACCCAGGCCTGCTCCAACGGGCCCCTACCCGCAGCCTGCCAGCTCCGCGGGGACCCTGGCTCCCTCCCCGTGACCCCGCCGAGCTCTAACCTGTAGCCTGGGGCCCAGGGACGGGTCCTGGTGCACATGGTCACAAACCACCAAGGGCCCGGACACGGGGGGGAGGGGCGAGATGGCTCCCTTGCTAGGAGACCCCAGGGATAAGATGGACCCCAGGACAGCGGGCAGATGCACGGGGGAGGTGGCCAGGGCCCGGTACCTCCCATCCTCCAGCTTCCTGTGCTCAGAGTCCTAGCCCCCCGGCCACCCCAGGCGGCCTCCGTGCCCTGGCAGACCCAGTGCTGGCTGCTGCCTGGCGGAAGGGGCAGCAGACAGGGCCCCACGGCTGTCCCCACAGGTGACCGGCCTCCCACCAGCAGCCCCGGGAGATGAGGTACCCGCCAGGCCCCCACACCACCCGCGTCCTGACGGGCACCCCCACTGTGCCAGAGCTCCTTCCCGGCCTGATCACCAGGATCCCCTGTGAGTCCCGAGATGGGTGTGGGGCTGCCCGGCAGGTGGGGGTCGCTGAGCTGCCCACAGAGGTGGCTCAGTCACCCCCACCCTGCCTTGTGCCGCAGGGCCCCCCTGGGCGCTCATCGGCCTGGCCCTCGCTGCTGGCATCCTCGCGGTCGCCTGCGTGATTTGTGTCCTCTGCTGCTGCCGCCGGAGCCGCCGCAGACACAGGAAGCCACACAAAGGCCAGGAGGCCGTGGGCCTGGCCAGTGCCCGAAGCAGCACCACCCCCCACCTGGTGAGGAGCAGGCTCCGTGCCAGCTCGGCCCCAAGAGGGTGATGCACGGTCCAGCCCCCGGGGCTGAGGGCAGCACACGTGGTCAGGAGGGAGCTCAGCCGGGGACAGTCTGATCTACCCAGAAGTAAGGGGAGGGAGTGCCTCCCTGCGAGGGGACATAGATGAGCAAAGGTGAGGGGGAGGCATTGCAAAAGACAGACTAATGTTGGTCCCCGGGTCCTGGGGAGCCACAGCAGGTTCTTGAGGAAGGAAGGAAGTGGTGCAAACATGCTCTATTGGGGGGTTGGTCTGGCCAGCCTTGCAGAGCTGAACTGAGGTTGTAAGAGCCCGTGGGCGGCCCGGCCTAGAGGTGGGTGGCTGGATTCCCATCCTGGATCCACGACTGCCTGGGAGCCCAGGGCTCTGATGGAGAGCTTGGTCCCACCCGCACGAATCCCCCCCAATCCCGGCCCACCCAGGTGCAGCCCGACGTGGATAGCCTGGAGTCGGGCCCGGGAGGCACACAGCTTTGGGGGCGCCTGCAGCTCTCCCTGCAGTATGACTTGGGAAGCCAGGAGGTGAGGCGGGTTAAGGAGAGGACCATGGGGGGTGTGCTCTGGAGAGCCGTCCTGGCTAAGCCCACCCTGCTGGCTCCCAGATCAGGGTGGGCCTGAAGCAGGCAGCTGACCTCAAGGCAGAGGGCAGCGCCGACCCCTACGCCCGGGTCTGCCTCTCCCCGCGGGCCGAGTGCAGGCACGAGACCAAGGTGCACCGCGGCACCCTCTGCCCCACGTTCGAGGAGACCTGCTGCTTTCACGTGAGTCTGGGCCGGGGCAGGCCGGGGGTCCCGGGCCCGGGCAGCGCCGCCCGACTCACGGCCCAGCCCGCAGGTGCCGCCGGCGGAGCTGTGTAGCAGCACGCTGCAGGTACAGCTGCTGGACTTCAAGGGCTTCGGGGAGCACCAGCCGCTGGGGCAGCTCTGCCTGCCGTTAGGAGCCGTGGATCCCCAGCACGTCCTGGAGCGCTGGTACCAGCTGGGCCCGCCGGGCACCGCCGAGGTGAGGCCCCAAGGAGAGCCCCGCGCCCCGGGGGAGGCCAGGCCGGGCGGCAGGAGCGGCGAGGGCCTTCCCCAGCTGAAGCCCGCCTCGCCGCCCGCAGCCCGAGCAGACTGCAGAGCTATGCCTTTCGCTGCGGTATGTGCCCAGCTCGGGCCGCCTGACGGTGGTGGTGCTGGAGGCCCGAAGCCTGAGCCCGGGGCTGGCAGGTGAGAGGGGTGCTTGTCCGGTGGACAGAGGGTCAGGGCCCCCATGCTCAGTGCACACCTCCATCCTCTCTGTCTTCCCAGAGCCCTATGTGAAGGTCCAGCTCATGCTGAACCGGAGGAAGTGGAAGAAGAGGAAGACCTCTGTCAGGAAAGGCACGGCTGCTCCCTACTTCAACGAGCCCTTCACCTTCCTCGTGCCCTTCAGCCAAGTCCAGGTGGGCCAGCGGGAAGAGGGCGGCCCCCCAGGGCGCTGGGGCGGGGACCAGGCCAGTGCAGCTTTCTCTCCCACGCCCGGTCTGTCTCTGCAGAGTATAGACCTGGTCCTGGCCGTCTGGGCCCGCGGCCTGCAGCTCCGAGCTGAGCCTGTAGGCAAGGTGCTGCTGGGCTCGCGGGCCTCCGGGCAGCCCCTGCAGCACTGGGCAGACATGCTGGCCCACCCCCAGCGGCCCATCGCCCGCTGGCACCGCCTGCAGCCTGCCAGGGAGGTGGACAACATCCTGGCCCTGCAGCCTCGCTTACGCCTGCCAGTGCCACGCTCCTGAGAGCACCCAGGGCCTCAGTTTCCCCAGGTAGAGCCGTGGCCACTTGTCCAGGCCACCCCCCCACCCCCCGCCGCCCAGTGTAATAAACACCTTTTCCTAATACCACGTGTGTCTGCCAGAGCCCTCGGCGGCCGGGGCTCATGGTGGGGCAGACTGCTCAGCCACGCCCTTCCCGAGGACAGGCCAGCGTCTTCTGTCCAGCCTCTGCCCCAGGCCTGACCCCTGGGGGGGTAGAGGTCCTGCAAGAGGCACAGTCCCCTGTGGGCCAAACTGGGAAGAGGAGGGGAGGCGGGATCTCCCATCTTGCAGGGTCGGGAATAGCAAGGGAGGAAGGCGCCGGACAGATCCCTGCAGGGACAGGAGGACCCCCAATGCCTTCAAGGACAGTGGCACGGGGCCTCCCCCGTGCGAGCAGCAGGGGGCAGTAGATGCCTTCGGAAGGTGCTTGGGGGACTTTGGGGGAGCAGCCCTGGCCCGGGAGGCACCTCCTAATCCCCGTACATCTGGAGGGCTTTAGCGTTTCAAACCTCCTGTATCTCATGTCTCTTCTGATCCGCACGGGGCCGGGGAGCTGTCAGGGCTGGGCCAAGCGCCCCACCAACTCCGAGAGTGTGCCAAGTCACGGGCCAGGCGCCTCGGCAGGGTGGGGCCCGCAGGGGCGTGTGGCGGGAACCTGGGCCCCGGCCCTGGGTGAGGGCAACGTGGGCCTGCCCGGGCGGCCAAGGGGCCCTAAGCCCCCGCGGGTCACGGAGAGGTTCTCAGGGCGTTGGTGCCCCTGTCCTGGGGTTGAAGGGTGTGTTCCAAATTGCCCCTGCGGAGGCACCAGCAGGCAGGGTATTGAGGCGGGCCGGGAGGGGCCCGCTGCGCCTCCGGGGCCCCTCATCCTGCTGCAGCACCCCAGGCAGGAATGCGAGTTCACGCAGAGGGGAGAGCCAGCCCCGCCCCCTTGCCGCACAAGGTCCAGGCAGGCTGGCTTTGGGGGTCCAGGTCTCCCCCAGGGGCCAGCTTACTGTAGAAGGGAGACGGGTAGGTGGCCGGCTTTGCCTGAGGAACTGGAGAATGAACCTCAGGGCCCCAGTGGAAAGTGGGCAGCCCACAAGCCCAGAGCTGTGCAGTGAGACCAGGCAGCCCTGGCCCTGACTGGGGCAGGCGGGCCGAGCCTTCCCCTGACCCTGGAGCCGGGGGCCTCCCCGAGGCGGCACCCACGTGGTCCTCAGCTCCTTGGAAGAACAAGAGAGGCATCTCGAACTCGTCACTGAGCCCTAAATAGAGCGGATCAACCCTCACACCCCCTCCCCCCGCCAAGACTTCTTGGACAGGACCACAACTCGCGGCCAGCAGCGAGCGCCTGGGCTGGGCCGGGCCAGGCGGCCTGGGCAGGTGGGGACGTCTCTCTGGCTCCCTGTGCCCCCATTGGTCTGAGGAAGACTCCATGCCCTTTCTGAGCAGGGGCCTGGCCTGGGGGAGGCCATTTATACCCCTCCCCCTGGCCCACCAGCCCAACTTGCCGCTGCCGGCCTGACCGCCTTCCCAGCCCCTGCTGCCCAGACGCCAGGTGAGGCCCGGCCTGGTCCATCGAGGCCGGAGGACAGGGCGGTTCTCCTGCCCTGCTTGCAGAAGGACTCCTTCTGCTTGCAGAAGGTTCTCCTTCTGCTTGCAGAAGGACTTTCTGAGCAGAGTCTTGGGGGTCTGGGGTCGCTGGCAGCAGCCTTCCCCGGGGGCCCCCACAGAGCTGGGAGAAGCAGCAGTCTGGGGAGGAAGCTAGTACGGGCTGGGTGTCTTAAGCGGGCTGCTCAACTCTGGGGACGGGGTGGGAGTGCACGGGCATAGCAAGCCCAGGACCCGAGAGCCCCCCAGGCCCGACGAGGGGTGTCTTCTAGAATGCACTTGGGTTCAAAGCCAAAGGAACAGGGTTAAAAATAACAGCATGGCGCTGGCGCCACCTGTGCTGGCCCGTCCCACCCCTCCTGGGGACAGCTGCAGCTCCTCAGGCCGGGCCTTGGGACACTTTGGGAACACTTTCTCCTCTTACTGCCGTCCCCGGGAGTCCCTCCAAGACACTGCCCTCTAAGGCTGTCGGGGTGGAAAGAGGCGGTGAGCTGGAGGCCTCGAGGTCCTCGCTGCCCGCCGGGTGCCGACCTCGCCCTGGAGAGCCGTAGGCCCTGACCTCTGCCCTCTCTCCCCACAGGCTTGGAGCGCAAGACCTCAGGATGGGGGAGTAAGTGGCACCTGGGCCAGGGCCCCCCGCCGCCGCCGCACCCTTCCCTCCCTGGGGCGGGGGGCCCAGCGTCCCCCCAGCAGCCGCCCCTGCCTCCCTGACCACCGCCCACCCCTTCCACTCCGATACCCCCGGCCATGGCCCTAACCTGTCTTTTCTCTCCCCTCCCCACCCGCCCTTCCTCCTGGGACAGTGAGGAGGTGAGTAACCCCGCAAGGGACAGGACCCCCCTCAGGTCAGGTCAGAGGGCAGAGCGTCCAGGTCCCAGGGAAGGTGCTCTCCCCGGAAGTCACCCCTCCCGGGAGATGCTGATGAAACAGAGGAAGTGGCCGCAGCATCTTGGCGGCCAGGGGAAGTGGCGCTGGGGCCTGGACACGGGAGAATCACTTCTTCTTTCTGTGCTCCGTGCGCCTCCCCCGGCCCCCTCCCACTGCCTCTGAGGCCCAGGCCCAGCCCCACGTTACGGCCACAAGCATGTGTCTCTGTGGCATGGCCCCGGAGTGAGGCTCTTCGAGGGGCGAGCTGATCCTGTGCTGCGGGGGCTGGTGGGGGGGGGGGAGCAGGACTTGGGCAGGGAGAGCAGACCCTTGGCTGGAAGTGTAGACCCTGGAGGAGAGGGAGCAGGCCCTGGAGGAGGGAAAACAGACCCTGGAGGAGGGAGAGCAGGCCCTGGAGGAGGGAAAGCAGATCCTGGAGGAGAGGGAGCAGGCCCTGGAGGAGGGGGAGCGGGCCCTGGAGGAGGGGGAGCAGGCCCTGGAGGAGAGAAAGCAGACCCTGGAGGAGGGAGAGCAGATCCTGGAGGAGGGAAAATAGACCCTGGAGGAGGGAGAGCAGGCCCTGGAGGAGGGAAAGCAGATCCTGGAGGAGGGGGAGCAGGCCCTGGAGGAGGGGGAGCGGGCCCTGGGTGGGGGTGCCACAGCCCTGCAGGAGCCCCTAGGCTGGCCGGCTCCTGGAAGGGTTAAGGGCTCCTGCATGGCCTGACTCTGCCCCTCTGCCCTGCCCTGCCCTGCAGAAGCGCAACAGGGCCATCACGGCCCGGCGACAGCACCTGAAGGTAGGTACTTGTTCCGGGGCCGTGTGGGGCGCATGGGGTGCATGGGGCATGTGGGGCACCTGAGCCACAGCCCCTCACCACCCCCCGCGCCCCGCAGAGCGTGATGCTGCAGATAGCAGCCACGGAGCTGGAGAAGGAGGAGAGCCGCCGCGAGACGGAGAAGCAGAACTACCTGTCGGAGCACTGCCCGCCCCTGCACATCCCCGGCTCCATGTCTGAAGTGCAGGTACCGCCCCCTCACTCCCCAGTGCTGGGGGCCAGCGGGGCGGTGGGCGCTGCGGGCACCAGGGCCCTTGGTGCCAGGGCGGCCACCCACGCACCGCTTGCCCCGCCACAGGAGCTCTGCAAACAGCTTCACGCCAAGATCGACACAGCCGAGGAGGAGAAGTACGACATGGAGGTGAAGGTGCAGAAGAGCAGCAAGGAGGTGAGTGGCCCCGAGGGGGGCAGCTGAGGCAGGAGGATCACAGGTTCGAGGCCGGCCTCGGCAACTTCGCCAGACTCTCAGCAACCTCGTGAGAGTCTCCAGATTTTAATAAAAGGGGGCTGGCGGAGAATCCACAGGACTACAAACAAAAAAAGGAAGGGGAGGAGTGGGTGCCAAGCCTTGGCGGAGCCGGGGGTCACCCATCGCCCGGCCTCCCTCCCACAGCTGGAGGACATGAACCAGAAGCTGTTCGACCTGAGGGGCAAGTTCAAGAGGCCTCCACTGCGGCGGGTTCGCATGTCAGCCGACGCTATGCTCAAGGCCCTGCTGGGCTCCAAGCACAAGGTGTGCATGGACCTGCGCGCCAACCTGAAGCAGGTCAAGAAGGAGGACACCGAGAAGGTAGGCCACCTTCCCCACCGGGGTCCACACCGCTGACGGGGAAGCTGAGGCCGAGGGCCGGCTGGGAGGGATGGGGGAAACTGAGGCAGAGGGCCGGTTGGGAGGGACGGGGGAAACCGAGGCTGAAGGCCCACTGGGAAGGACAGGGGAAACCGAGGCAGAGGGCTAGCTGGGAGGGATGGGGGAAACCGAGGCAGAGGGCCGGCTGGGAGGGATGGGGGAAACTGAGGCAGAGGGCCGGCTGAGAGGGACGGGGGAAACTGAGGCCTCTCTGGCCCCGTCCCCAGGAGCGGGACCTGCGCGACGTGGGTGACTGGAGGAAGAACATCGAGGAGAAGTCCGGCATGGAGGGCCGGAAGAAGATGTTCGAGTCCGAGTCCTAAGCTGCCCGCTGAGCGCCCAGCAGAACACGCCGGGAGACGCCCGCCAGCCCAGCCCCAGGGGCCTGGCCTCACCCCGGTGGTCAATAAAGGATTCCAATCCCCACGCGTGGTCGGCTGTGTTTCTGCGCCCCCCACTCTGGGCCTCGGCGGCGGCATTAAGTGCACAGGAGGGGAGCCCAAGAGGCCCCTCCACGGGTCCACCTGGAGCTGGGGGTGTGGTCAGCGTCAGCACCCAGGTGTCCTGAACTCATTGGGGACACCTGCGACACCTCAGGGCTCGAAGCAGAGGGTCCCAGGGGCGGGAATTCCCAGGATGAGCTCATTTTGTTCAGGGACAGCAGCAGCATGCAAAGCCCCCCGACCTGGGCCCCGGCCAGGGCTGGCAGGTGTGCCCCAGTGCCAGCACCCCGTTCCTCCCAGGCTGCTCCTCCTGTGGCCCCTCCGGAGGCCAGAAGCTGGGGATCGCCGTGGGTCCCCTGGGCGGCCACCCCAGTGTCCCTCGCACTGGCTCTGGGTCAGCGTTCAGGTCCTGTGCTCTGCACCCGCCCCAGGAGGAGGGTCCGCGGCTGAGTCTCCGCAGAGGACTCTGGTCTGCACTGCCTCTGCACCAGGCCAGCAATGTCACCCCCACCCCCCACCCCCGGGGGACACGAGGGCCTCGAGTCCCAGAACCTCCTGCAGAGGTGCATGGGGCTGTCGCAGGTCACAGCCCTGCCAGTGTGCTTTGCGCCCGCCAGTCAAGGGCTGTGTTAGTCCTGGCCCTACCTGGGCCCCAGAGGGCACCCACTCTCGCTTCTGCTCGGCCCTGGCTGCTCCGAGGAGCGGGTCCTTGGCAGGTCTGACCGTGCTGTCAGCAGGGCCCACTCTGAAAGATGAGGCGGCGGGCCTCGAGGGCGGCCATGCCAGCTAAGCACTCTGCCCTTGATCCCCAGGGGTCCTGCGTCAGATCCTCGGGGCCCCCGAGATAGGAAGAACAGAGCAGATCAGCCTTGGCTTCGGGCGTCAGCTGACGGCCAAGACGGCCTTCACGGCGATGGGCCCCTCGGCCCGGCTCCTCTCAATAGATCTGAGACCTTTCCAGCGTGGGGACCCTGCAGCTGGAGCCCCAGCCCCATCACCCGCCGCCAGCCTTGGGCCTCCCCCTGGCTCCTGTAGGGAAGGCCAGCCCCTGGGGAAGCCAGGCAGCATGGCCAGGCAGGCCACCTGGTCCTGTGGGCATCAGGGCAGGGATCTCGCTGGGAGGATGTGACTTAGCATGTCTCCAGGGCCCTGGTGCCTGCAGGGCTCCCCGACCCAGCCCCGGACACCCCAAAAGATGCTATCTCAGAGGAGTCCCAAAGGAGAATATCTGCAGAGGGAGGCTGGGCAGAAGGGAGCAGCCATGTTCTGGCCCAGGCAGGGCCCATGCAGAGTCCAGTGGGCCACGGATGGATAGGGACTAGCGGGACCCAGAGCCATGGAGACAGCTCTGCAGGGGCCATCCCACCAGGAACGGGGTGGATTCCATCCCGGGGCAGAGGGCATCAGGGGCCCGTGGAGGAGAGGAGTCAGGGGTGCCGGTCAGCCGGCTCCCAACGGGCAGGAGCCCCTGGTTTAGAAAGACCCTGGGCAGAGGGAGGGAAGTTACTTTTGCTTTTTAAGCAAAGGGATGTCACACACGAGATTCTGGCTAGCGTCTATCTGCCCCGCAGCCCCACTAGGGCGGTTCTGGCTTTCCCAGCACGGAGAAAGGGCTGAGCAGGGCGAGCCCGTGCCTGGTGCCTGCCCTGGCCAGCTCTGCATTCTAGAAAGATCTCAGCAGGTGGAGAGTAGGCAGTGAGGAGCAAGGCTAGAGTGAGAAGTGGAATGCAAGCCCCGGCCATCTTCTGGGAG